>RJWM01000165.1:0-189140 GCA_004363535.1 Dasyprocta punctata | reverse complement strand
GAATTGCTGCTGAAAACCACCGAATCCAAAAGCAGTTCTCTTCAGTTCTTGGCGCACAGCAAAGCTTGACAATTTTTTCTTCAAGGAACCAGAAAATAAATATTTTAGGTTTTGCAGGGTTATACATTCTCTGTCACAACTACTCAGCTCTACTATTCCAGCATGAAAGTAGCCATAGACAATAAGGAAATTATTCAGTCTAACTGTGTTCCAATAAAACTTATTTACAAAATGGAGAATGGATTGAATATTGCCTATCGGTCATAGGATACTTAAAGATGCAACCACGGGCAGCTTATTAAAGTAATTATGTAGAAATACACCATTAAAAATGCAGGGAGTGGGTAAGAATAACCTTTGTGAAAAATGTGCAGGCAGTTCTCTGTGTAAATTTTTCAGAGATGACGATTGGTGCAAAGAGAATCCTAAGAAGAGTATGGCTTGAAGGAGAAAGATTCTACATGATATTCTCTGTAGCTTCAGGCATATAATTCCAGTGCCAAATCTCTTTTCTTTATACTAACAAAAACCTCATGATAGAACAGTATTTATCAAAACTGAACAGCAGGAGTATGGTTTCAGATGTGAGCTTTCTGCAAAGCTTTAGAGATAAATGTGAAGGGAAGATATTTTTCTTATTCTAACAGATGGCAGCTGCGGCCTGTTGTGGTAAGAGGTAGGGGCAATGCGGCTCTTGCTTGGGTGCCTGCAGCCACATCTGCTTTGTCTTAAACTGAGTACCTTGGCTCAATGTGGTGTTTTTCAGGAGTCCGTGATTTCAGATGTCCTCTATCTGTGGTGCTGGTTGAAGCCCTGCAAATAGGATGTGCAAATTCATATTCAGAATAGGTATTGATTCCAGTCTAGATAAATTACATTAATCACTTCTCTGGGAACAGGTAAAAAGGTGGTCAACTTGCTACCAAGTGGCTGGTTATCCCTTAAGAGAGGATGCTATGGAAAGGGTTTAGCAGAATTTCTATTGTTGTTAACTTGAGCAACTGTTAAAAATATCATTTCTTAATCTTGCCTTGGTGATTGGAAACCTACACTCTTCATCACACCTGTCCTCTACCTACCATGGCCATTCCTTCTACATACCTGTGGCGTTGCTGCTGGAAGGGCTGGTAATAGATGCTGGCTTGACCAGCTGCCTGTGTCATTTTTGAAACTGTTCAGTGTCGTTTCTGAGGTGAATGTTCTTCAGTGGGTATGCATGGGTTTTGAAAGTCTTCCCACTACTAGTTCACTCTGGCAGGTTACCACAAATGTCACACAGCACCTTTTGCACCCTTAATTCCTCTAGTACAGCAGGCTCTGAGACATCATATGGTCTGCGCAGTAAGAGTGTAAATCGCAGACTAGACTTGTTGACAGTCCTCTCTCCAGTAACTTTTTTTGCTTCCTTTTTTCATGTTATTACATTCCCAGACCTATTTTTATTTTTTGTTTTGAGTCAGGGTCTAGCTAAATTGCTATGTTGCCCAGGCTGGGCTCAAACTTGTGATCCTCCTGCCTTAGCTTCCCAGAATGCTAGAATTATAGGCACGTACCACCATGCCCAATTTTAGAGAATTTTTTATTTACTCTCTTGGTCTAGGATGAATGCGATTTCAGAGGCTTTCAACTGGTTTTCCCCAGGATTATATGATTCCAGACCCATGGCAAAAGAGTCAATAAGAGGGATTTGATACACACCATATATATCTAACTCTATGTACAGTCAAAGAAAAAAAGAAAGAAAAGGGAAATAACAAGTAGTAGGTGTGTGATTCACTTTAATTCATGCCTAAACTAGGGTTACCCTTATTATCTAACCCTCGTGGCTCTTGCTTAAAGAGAGGGGATGCAATAATATTCAAACTCCCTGATCTTGTGATTTATGTTTACAGATCCTCAAAATATTTTAGTAATTCCCAGTGCATATTTCCCTAAGTCAAGCAGTAGTACCATACTAAGGACATAGAAATAATTGCAATACACTCTTCTTAGGAGTTTACAGTTTTTACGAGCCCTGCTTATTCTCTAATCAGTGGGTCCCTGGCCTAGAAACTAGGCCAGGGACTGAAATTTTATTGGGATAGCTGCCCTCAGAGTCTTGCTTATATACATCAGTTGGTTTATAAATGTATATATATATATATATATATATATACACACACACACACACACACATATATTCTTTTTTTTTTTTTTTTTTTTTTTTGCAGCACCAGGGATTGAACTCATAACCTCGCACCTGTCAGACAGGCACTTAAGTCACTGAGCCAAACTCCTGGGTCTGGTTTTTTGAGACAGGGTAGCACTGTGTAGCTCAGGCTGGCCTTGCGCTCGTGTTGTAGCCCAAGCCGGCCTCGAACTCACAATGGTCCTCCTACCTCAGCCTCCCGAGTGCTGGTGGATTAAAGGCATGCGCCACCATGCCACCATTCTTGTTGGCTATTTATCTGTCTTGCCTCTAGGAACACTTCATATTCTCAGTTGTACATTTCTCACTTTTATGATATTTCTACTCTCCTTGCTCTTGATGGTTAAAAAGCATCGAATGCCCCTTGGAATTTTGCCATCTTTTTTCTATCAAATGTCCCTATTCTGAAATGATATCTAACCATCAACTTTGCTCTGCAGGACACACCTTCTCAATGATGCTGGTGTTCATAAGCATGGCCTATAATGCTTTCATACACAGAGGTCTCCAGGTAGTAGATGAGATGAGTCTTAAAGAATAGATAGAAATTAGACATATAAATAAAGATCAGTGGGTGGAGAATATTCTAGCACAGGGGAGAAAAGCCAAAACAAAAACCTGACAAATCGAGGGATTTCATAGCTCCCAGAAGAACACAATATACATGAAGCAGAGTGATATATAAAGCAGAATCTGTAAGTTAGGTTTATGATTTATCCTGTTAGTAATAGCAAAAGAAAGACAAAGCCAAAAGGACTGTACAAAAGATGAAGGACAGGGAGCAGTCCCCATTGCCTCTGATAAATATGAAGTGAAAGCCAGAGTAAGAAAATGGAAGCTGGGGAGCAGGGGAGGAGAAGGTTGCAGTGGCCCAAGTGCTGCAGACATGGGTAAGAGTTTAATGTGCCTTGGGCACACAAAGCTACCAGCCTTGTGGCATGCAAATGAGCAGGCTCGTTTCCAGCAGGTAACCATGTTATCCGCCAGCCCTAGGTGATGTGGCTTCACTAGTGGTAATTTAGGCAAAGCTCTGATTATTTTCTTCAGGCACCGAGTCATTTTGGTTTTTGTCACAAAAAATTTCCACAAGGACGGTTGGCACAAACTTACTTGCTAAGAGATGTGGGGATTTGGCCTTCAGAATTCCTTATTAGACTGTGAAGAAGGAAGTTGAGCTTACCAGAAATATTTTATCTCTTTTGTCATTTTTTTTCTTTTTCTTCTCACATACTTGGCTCCAGATGGATACTTAAGATCATCAGAAAGCAGCTTTTGAGAATATAGTCTAGAGTTACACAGTATATGCTTAGAAGATAATGAATTGATGAGGAAAATATAGGTCTTATCTAACATACAGCGTAATAGGCCTTCGATTAGATTCTAAGTTGCAGAGACCTTAAGGTTGAGAGGGTCCAATGGCTCACTGAGTGCTTAAATCTATTCAATAACAACATCACTATATGTACATCAAGCATAATGATATCCTATGTGTTTCTACAGCACAGAGAGTTGCTGAACTCACAGGACATCAATTCTGTTTTCTCTAAGTTACATGTCCCGTAAAGATTCTATTGTATTGAACTTTCACTCATAACCCATTATCTAGGGCCATGGAGAAAAATTCATAGTCAATTCAGGTAGTTTGTGCATTCTTACAGATGTCTGAGACTTTTATACTACCTTGGGTTTCCCACTTAATCATGACCACAAAGTTCAATGAGTTTTTTTTCTTATTTCTTTCAGTCATTTATTTTGATTTTTTTCTCTTTTTTATTCGTTGTTCATATCCATGAGCTTCGTGGCTGCAACAGTTATGCAACTCCCAATTTAGACATAAATAATTGGACTTACAATAAATGGGTGTGCACACATCCAGGTGTGCTGCAAGAGGGGAATGGGGTCCTCAGAACATGGAGAAGGATAGCAGAAATGGTGTTCTGGTAAAGAGAGTTTCAGATCCAAGAGACCCAAAGATGATAAGATGGGGGCTACTAAGAAGGAAACAATAATAAAAGAGGAGGTAACTGGAATACAAGAGAATGTCTTATAATCTCAGTAAATGACTCCAAAACTCTGACAAAGAGGAAAATCAGGTGCTCCCTGTGGACAGATCTTGGTTTCCAAGAAAAAGAAGGGTCTTATGTACCTATACATATTTAGGACATTGTTATGTTCATTTTTGTCAAATAAATCTTGGCAATGTCCGACTGAAAAATTCGCATAGAAATATCTTCAGAAAACAGTAGTAGAATAAATGAGTATGTGGGTTTTGGATACTTAAGGTAAATAGCAGAACCCATGTCTAGTATTGGAAATGATAATCTGACTCAAAACTCAGGTGCTGCTGTTTTGCTTTTAATTCTCTCCAATGTACTTGCATTTCTAGAGCATAAGACTTAAATCTGAAGAGAAAAAAATGTCTTTACTTCATCCAAGAAACACTGCTCAATGTATTCGTTATTGAGCGGGAACAATTAATACTCATATGATTGGATCAATCTTGCATGTCTATATCTGTTAATGTAAGAAACCATTTTAAAGATAACGATGCGCAAATTGCAACTATTGTCAAGCTTCTATCTTCCGGCTTTGTAAACCTGCAATGTTGTGTATTTACGCTAGTTGTTTGCTTGTCTCCTTTGCTTGTTGTTTTTACTATATATGTCGTTTTTTTTTTGTTGTTGTTGTTGTAGTTTTTGTTTGTTTTGTTTTTCTTCGCTCAAATAAAATAAAAAAAAAAAAGAAAAGAAAAGGTTCATGAAGTCTCCATAACCAAGCCCAGATTAACAAGAGGAGGTTATACACATTTATTTAATGTTTTGTGTTACACAGGAGCTTTCAGAAATAAACACCTAAAGGAAAGGGGAAATTTGTACCCTTTCATGGAGAAATGAACAGGGGTATGACTAAAGGATGGAAAGGTATGAGCTGATGGCAATGTGCCAGGGAGAACTTAGCAAGATCTGTCTGTTCTTGCATTTCTTGACGTCCCGTGCTTCATTCTCTGCCTCTGGGTTTAGGGCAGTAACCTGTGACATGCAGGTTTTAGAACAGAAGAGGGAGAGAAAGTCAGGGAGAATCCTAGATTAGATGGTCTGCTTCAGGGAAGAAGGGAGACAGGGAAGAGATAAGGGATCTTTCTGTTTCTGCTGTTTTCTTAGTTTCCAAGGTGCAATAATTTGGGGTAACATTTATTATACCCCATCAAATTTAAGGTTTAAGATTACTAATGCTGACACTTTGCATGACCCAGCCTGCTTCATGTTAAGTTTGAAACTGCAGAGGGTTTTCAAAGTGTATCTGAGTTTTCTTCAACCATTTTTCATAACAAAATTTCCTGTCACTAATGATACATCGATAACCATGATTTAATTCTGATTGAAAGACAGGAAGATTGTGCAAACATCACCCAGTTCAGAGTTACAAATAATCCCACTTGGAAATAGTTATGACTGTACTTTGGGTTTTTTTATCCCAAAAGAACAACCCTTTGTCCATCTGCATAATAGCTTAAAAAAAAGAACTAGATGTGAACTCTGACTGTTGCCCTACTACACTTTCAGATTATTCAGCCTCTTGATTTATAATTTTACCATCGGGAAGATGTACACAATGAAAATTGTTGCATATGCTCTTTGACTGAGCAGTCATAGTCTTAAAAAATGAAAGAGTTACAAAATCCCAAATTTTTGAGTAAAGACATATTGCCACAAGTAGGAAATTCCACACCTGACCTCGTGTGACAGATCACAGTTGAAACACAGGTGCACTGAAAGCATCGCATAAAATTAGCTTCAGGCTATGTGTATAAAATGTAGATGAAATATAAATGAATTTTGTGTGTAGAGCTGAATTCTATCCCCAAGATAGCCCACCACACATATGTGAATATCTCAAAACCTCTCAAACTAAAACATGAAACACTTTTGGCCCCAAGAATTTTGGAGAAGGGAGACTCATCCTATGCACATAAATGCATCTACAGAAGAATAGACTTTATCTTTTTCTTTTTCTATTCTCTTTGTAGAGATGAGTTTCAGAACAGAAAGTCTTAGAATTTAATCAGAGAAGAAGTAATGACTATAAACCTCAAACATATGAGATTTAACATCGGGAATTGGTTATATAGGTGATGAAAGAATTGAGACAGCAGAAAGACAATGGGGCAAGCAGGAAATCACTGTCCTCCCTAGAAAAAGAGGCTCATCTCCTAAAGACAATGTTACAAGAGTGAGAAATTCAAGGTTACTGGATAAAACTGGAGTTGTGGTGTGCCTACCTGGCAGAACCTAGGGTCCTAGAAAAAATTACTCTCCAGTGTGTTCATAGATGGCACACACAGCCATGACCAGAGACACTGTATGAAGCAGAGAGACAGAAAACAGTATGCGCTGGATTTGTCTTTTTACTCGCCCTCCAAACTCTCACCCATCATGTGCATTGTCGCAGCTACTTAGAAGCCAAAGGACAATAGATTAAGATTCAGTTTTCTGGGATCCAGAAAGAAAGGGAAAAAGAGTAAAAATGGGGAGCCGGGCGTGGTGGCGCACGCCTTTAATCCCAGCACTAGGGAGGGAGGCTGAGGTAGGCGGAGCGTTGTGAGTTCGAGGCCGGCTTGGGCTACAACTCGAGTGCAAGGCCGGCCTGAGCTACATAGTGCGACCCTGCCTCAAAAAACTAGGGCCGGGAGTTTGGCTCAGTGCCTTAAGCGCCTGCTCCCCGGTGCCGCAAAAAAAAAAAAAAAAAAAAAAAAAAAAAAAAAAAAAAAAAAAAAAAAAAAAAAAAAAAAGAGTAAAAATGGAAGGAAAAAAAAAGACATAAATGTAGTATCTAAATACTGCATGATTTTACCTGCAGCATGTGAAGGTCTATCTTGCATCCTATTTCCTCTTAAAAAAAAAAAAATTCCCTCTGCCCAGCAGAATTCTTGTGAATATTTTCTGAGTGAGGCCCCTGATAATTTAAGAGGTGACTAAAGTTTAATGTGATTTGTGCTCAAAGAATCTAGAAGTACTGGTTGGGACCCAAGATTCTCTTCTCAGATAGGAAATCACAACTTCCTAGCTTGACAATCTACAGAGATCATAAGTATTTAAAATGAATTATCTAGTGATAATACTGTCACTTTGGTTCCAAGTCTGAAACTTTCATGAACTAAAATGAATTTCTCTTTTTACGACCTCAGTTTACATAATAGGTATATGCTCTTGCAAAACAGAGCTACTATAATCATGGTAAATTAAACAATATTCAGTACGTTAGAAGTTTTTATAATTTCAATGAAATTTTCACAGAAAATTATTTTGTAGAACTAAGAATTTTCTTGTCATGAACATAATCATTTCCTAGGACTCTGTTTTATAAATTCTGATTTTTCACATATTGTCATTCCTGCAAGTATATATAATTCTATTTATCAGCCTCACCAGCATTAGTTATTTTACAAACCACTTCTAAATACAAGAGTGGTAACAATAAAATGTTATAAGAGCAGATGAGGAAAGGAAGAAAGAATGAATTCTAGATAAAAGCATATGGTATGATTTTATGAAGGAATTGGTGTTTGGCTAGCACTTTAATAATTGGCAATTTCGGCACACACCTTTAATCCCAGCACTTGGGAGGCTGAGGTAGGAGGAGTGTTGTGAGTTCGAGGCTGGCTTGGGCTACAACGTGAGTGCAAGGCTGGCCTGTGCTACACAGTGCGACCCTGCCTCAAAAAACCAAGGCCGGGAGTTTGGCTCAGTGACTTAAGCACCTGTCTGACAGGTGCGAGGTTGTGAGTTCAATCCCTGGTACCAAAAAAAATAATAATAATTGGTAGTTTCTTTATAATCAGAAGATAAGCAAAAGTTATATCAATGGGAAATTACATAATGATGTTGAATAAATGATGTAGCAATGTTTAAGTGGAAATTACTGGAATTTAAACAAAATATGGCTTGCATGATGGGAAAAGTCAGATTATGAAGAACATTGAATGTTGAAATATTTAATGGTCAAGAGGGTCCTTACATATTTTTGCTTTGATATTAGGGAGATATCACTAGAATTCAACAAACTGAAGTTTATTTCTGTTTCTAAACTTTTTATTAAAATCAGTTTTTTTGCTACATAGTGATATTACAATGTATGATACCACAGTATAAGAGAGTTATATATAAAGAAAAGAAATAGGCTCTGATTTCCAGAGCCTATTTGTATTTGTTTTGCAGTGACAGTTATATCTACCTGTTTCTAGAGAATATGAAGAGAGAGATTTCAAGATAAACCTGAGATTATTCTAAGTATAACTCTGTCAATATTCCAATGATGATGCAGAATCAGTGTTTTCAAATAGAACTGTGCTCTAAATTCTACACTGACTTCTCCAAATCTTAGTCAGAAAGAGTTTATGATTTATCCAGAAAGTGAAAATTCACATATATGAACATCTACCTCATATATAACTGAGTGATCTGCTTAAAAGTAATCAGTTTAAACAAGAATTTGAATATGTGTATCATTCCCAAACTTTTATGTTTCAACCAATCTGAAAATATCTATGTTGAAGCTCTGTTTTGAAAAACAAATTAAAAATCAGTAAGTTACATAAGAACAAAAGATCAAAAACTTATTATGGACAGCAAAAATTACCTTAGAAATAGAACAAAAAGTCTCAGTTGCTACAATTTTATTGAATTTTGGAGTAGAGATATAGCTACCAATGTCTCATCTTACCCTCGGGGAAACTGAGAATGGAGAACTGAAATGAACAATCTATGATCACACAATTAATTTTGTTTAAATGCAGACACGTCCAATTTTACTCCAGTTAGTTTAAATATGTTCTCTGTAAATGGGTTCCTTAAACATTTATTACCATCATGGCATTTGTTCTCCCAGTGCTCTGCTGAAGAGTTCACGTATGTTGAGGAAAATGGGGAAAGAGGGGAGGTTTTAACTGCCTTTACAGAATGATGAAATCTATTGGCCATTTAAAGATCAAATCCAGAAACTAAATCTTCTTGACTTTTCCTGGAATTTATAGTGTGGGGGGTTGTATGTGGTTGACTCATGAGTTAAACCCTTCACACTCGAAAGAGAGTATGTTCAAACAAAGCAAACAGCTCAAAGCAAATGCCATGCCCGGTGAAGACGTCATAGTCTCGGTCTCGGCCCAAATCCAGTAGCAGCAATACATAATGCATGACCAACGCGATTTCTCCCTGCTCTTCTATCATGGCCATTGCACAAGCTTAAACCCCAGTGGAATCAAGTAATCAAATACAGATTTGGAGTCATTAAATCTTCAAGGAGAAAGTTTTTTTAAACATTTGGCTTGAGCAGAGCTCACAAACTGGAGAAGCAACACAAGAAAAATCAATTAGAAATAGGAAGTTGGCTGGGATAACATAATAAATTATTTTAAATTTTCATTCTGGCCTTGAATTTAACTCCTGCTAATCTGAAAAGTCAAGAGTTTAGAAAGACAATCTTCTTGTCCCTGCTTCTTCCCGCATCTCTAATACGCAAGCCTGGAGGAAAGCAGCGCGCGCTTGGTTTGTTACTACTTTCTCATAACATGACTGAGGAAAAACGTCTGCTTATGAGTTGCCAATTCTTTATCTTAAAAATGCTCGTACAAATATCCGGTGTTCTCATAAGAACTGAATAAGATTTTATGAAAAAATTGCTTCATAATTTAGAAGCAACTACATAAATGCAGGCTTTTGTTACTATTCCTTTCGAAAGCAGAAGGTTTTAAATTGGGATGAAGTCTGTGCTTCACCCCCACTGAAGCACATTGCATGGATAACATTTTTCACATTGTCATCTTCTGAAGAATGGGTCCATAGCTGTGGACGTAAAGAATAGTTTCAAAAGAAAGTGAGAAAACCAATTAAAACTAATTTAAGTGCACAACTTTGCCAAAAAAAAAAAAAAAAAAAAAAAAAAAGAGTGGGAAAGGGACAAGATAAAGACAACTTACAGATTCATATAACTGGGTTGCCAAAAGGTGAAGCTGGTTGTGCTATGATTTTAATAACCTAGTCTCTCTTTCTCTCTGTCTCTGTCTCTCTCTTTCTGTATCTCTCTGTCTCCCTCACCCCTCTGTCTCCTCCCCAAATCTTTTCTGTGTCTCTTTCTATCGTAGTCTCATTTTGTCTTGCTAAAGTAATGGTTTCTGTCTTCTCTGCACACTGGGAAGACTGAAGCAGCACTAAGTCTGCAGCATACAAAATATGAAGGGCAATCCTTTCTCACCAATTCATAAAATTATTTGTAAAGTCTATGACTGGTTTGCATGCCCATCCTTAAACCAATTACTAGCTCCAGGGGATTGTGATGGTATGATTAGGCTTAATTGGGTCATATGTGTACTTGTGTCCAACTATGGCCACATGGAATTAAGGAAAGTAGTCCCAAAAGGATAACGGGCAGGCAAATGAAAGGATTTCTACTACAAGTAACTTGGACTAAGTTGTCTGAGGATCCCCTCATTGCAAAATATTTGAAAGCTGGTTTTAAACAGTCACAAAGAAATACACCTTACTGGGGTTACAGAGTGTTATGGAATTAAACACACTGAAATTTGAAAGGATCTTGGATGAAGAGTATCATTATCTTTATTTTTTACATGGGACTACAGAAGCTAAGAAGACAAAATAACTTGATAAATGATATCATGAGAAGTAGAAACTGATCTTGAAACCTGATTCTTGGTGAGGGAGTCCTTCCTCTTTGGTAACCTGCCTTTCCTCCTGATTTGAAGCCAGGAAGGGCAATTCAAAAGCCTGGAGAGCATAGCGCCCATAAAATATGTCGTACAGATTCAGGAATATGTTAACAGCAAAACTGGGGCTACTTTTTATTCTTCTTTCCAGTTTATTACACATTCACTGACCCCCAGTTTTCAACTGACTGTATTCAAATTTTAGTGGAGATGTATTTATCCAGTCAGCTCTTTTCTTTTCCTTTTTGATTGGAGTTTTAGAGATACATTTTGGTAACCAAGTTTCCTTTGATATTTTAAACGACTTTCTTATGTTCCCTTTATTTAATCTCTCTCAAATCCAAAATATACAAAGCACATAATAGGAAAAGTCTGCTAGTGATGGCAAACCCTTTAGAGGTTTCAATGATGCAAGCAGCTCCTTATAGGACGTGTGCCATAGGTTCAGCACTGCTGGCCTAGAGAAATAGAATGGTGTAAAAACGAAAAAAATCAACAGTGTGTTTAAGTGAAAAACCCTGAACGTTGGTCATAGAAGGTGCATTTGTTTGGCATTTCTCTTACACGTTTGTTAGATTGCGCGAATTTAGACCAGCCTGGGTTTAAACCACAAGATCAGATAAACATGTATGTTGGTTGTATCTAGACCAATGTCAAATGACATTGGAGAAGTAAATAGTCCACCATGAGATGACTTTCAAGACTTTTAACTTACTGTAATGGTGAATTTGGTGTGGAAACTTCAAAGATCAATTAACCCACTCTTCACTAATGCTATACATTGAAATCCTAGAAATTCTCCATTTCTAGAAAAAATGTTTTTCATCTCATTTTAGACTTCATTTTCTATTTTAAGAAACCTGGGAGCTTTTAGGATTTTAATGAATTAATAATACACCTTTCCAAAGCAGAAGTTATCATCAGCAACTTATGTACAATACTGTCAGATGCCAAAGATGGAGGCATGTGGTGCTTGGCTCATGGGCCAGCCAGAGCAGACTTGTTGAATTCAGTTCCATTTTGTATATCAAAAGCAAAACCACATGACAGCCTCAGTCAGGATTAGGAATGTAACTGGTAACTGCTGAGCTATCACCTGAAATCCACCCTCCCACATATTTCATTTAAAACAATCACCACATATTTGCTGTGGACTTTTCTTTCATTATAGTCCAACCCTGATATTTAATCAGTCTCTGCGCTTTTCTGTTTGAACAAGTTGATCCTAAACCATAATAATAAAAAAACAGGTTCAAGAAATGTCATCAGCACCCTATTATCCCCTCTCTGTGAACACATTCATAATGCATTATAGCTCCAATAGAAAGGTTGCTTGTGATTAAAATTAATAAAGAATTAAAGCTGTATTTGTGGTGGCAGGCTCCTTTAATTTGGCTTTCATCAGTTGAACCATAAAATTGCAAGGTGGGGGATGAGAAATGGACTGTGTATTAGGAATATATATTACATTCATTAATCATTATGTAAGAGAAGATTTTAGAGTCAATCTCTCCTTTAACATCTCGGACTGAGATAGCATCATATTTACTAAGAGAGTGGCTGTATCTCTTTTATTAAGAGTAGTTAGTAATAAGAAATGAAATCCAGGAAAAAAAATATCACTTGGGGTATTGTATCTTCCAAGTGGTCAGGAACTTTCAAGTCCATTGTATTTTGGTGGTCATTTATTCACCTTTTGTCAGTTAGTGTAGCACATTCTTTGGCATCTCATCACATTCAAGTAGTTTTTACTTCACATTTATTATGTTGCAAAGAGATGAAAAACAAGCATGACTGGAAAAGAGAAAGGTGGCTCTATGCATCTGAGGTATGTTTGTAAATTATGGATGATACTCAAAATATTTAATGAGTACACACAGAACAACAAGAGTCAATTGAAATGGATATTACCAGAAATACTGAATGAGCTGTGCCATCTGAAAAACAACTCTCCCTGGTCAGGCGTGGTGGCACATGCCCGTAATTTCAGTAGTTGGGAGGCTGAGGCAGGAGGATTGCAGTTAGTTTGTGAAATTGAGGCCAACTGGGGCTACAAAGTGAGTTCAAGGTCAGTCTGAACTGCATAGTGAGATGTTGCCTCAAAAACTAATATGAGAAATCACTCCAAATGCCATCCAAAAGACTAGCTGTGTGGTAATAAGAGTGAAAAGTTCTTCCAGAAAGACACGAACTACTAAAACTAACTCAAGGAGAAATAAGGAATCTGAGTGGACCCGTAATAAGTGAAGGAATTTAATTTCTAAATAAAAAATACAAAGAAAAACCTACACTCAAATGACTTCACAACTGGTTTTTTCCAAATATTTGAAAAAATGATACCAGTGTTTCATCACTTCTTCAAAAAATAGAAGAGGAAAGATTTCTCATCACTTTTTATTAGACAATATTATAATAATAAGAAAACTTGATAAAGATAACCACAAAAAAAGAAAATTACATACCAATATCTTTTATGAATATGGATAAAAATGTGATACACTGAATAATTTAGTTGTAATATCAAGAATAAAACAGGAATGTCTCCTTTCAACATTTCTATTTAACTTTTGCTGGAGGTTCTGCCCAGGAAAATTACACAAAAGAAAGAAACAAGGAAAAACAGGCAGACTGAAAAGGAAAAAGCAAAACTCTCTACTCAAAGGTGATGGGATCACATATTTATAAATCCTTGGGAAGTGCACTAAGTTACGAAAGCTAGGGAAAGGTTTCATTAAGATTGTGGAACATTCATTATACAAATCAGTTTTATTTTCATACATTCAAAATGGACAATATAAAAATGAAATTAATAAAATGATGCAAATTATAATAGTATCAAATAATAACAAAAGTAGAGATAAATTTTGAAACAATTATAAAAAGGAAAGAAAAAGGGATTGAAAGGGATAAAATCACTACAGATCCTGTGGGAATTCAGAAGATCATCAATACCTACTCTGAAATTCTTTACTACCATAAAATGGAAAAGACAGAAGAAGTGGACAGATTCCTAGAAATGTATGAATTATGAAAGTTAAATCAAAAGATATTAAAATTCTGAATAACCCAATATCAGCTAATACAATTGAAAATGTAATTACAAAATTTAGCAACAAAGAAAAGCCCAGTTCCTTATAGATTCACAGCTGAATTCTACAATAAACTTAGATAAGATACTTCTCAAGCTCTTAATTACATTGAAAGGCCTGAGCATCTCTTTGGAAGATGACAGTATGCAATGTAGCAAAAATGGGGGATTGTCTTCTGTCTTGTCTTCGAGGCCCAATATTGCTCTCATTGTTTTGCTTTATTCTGATTAAAATTTTTTTGCCTTATTTTATACTCTATTTTTATTGGTTTTTTTTTTTTTTTTTGGTTTGATTTTACTATACCTGTTGGAAAGGTCAACTATTCTGAAAATAACAAGATATACTATAGTAGCTGTTGTTTTCATAATATCTTTCTTGGAAGTTCTGTATGAGTTCTACTGCTTTGTTTTGATTGACTTTGTTCTGTTATGTTTTGTTGGATTTTGCTATCTTTAAAATAAAAAAATAAAAAATAAATAAATAAAAGAAAGCAAAGAAGTTCTCCCTAATTCATTCCTAGAGGCAACCGTTACCTTGATAACAAAACCAGAAAAAGACCCAAACAAAAAAAGAGAACTACAAGTCAAACTCCTTAATGAGCACAGATGTAAAAGTCCTCAATAAAATACTAGCAAACAGAATGCAGCAGATTATCTAGAATGACCAAGTGGAATTCATCCCAGGAATGCAGGAATGGTTCAACATATGCAAATCAATAAATGCAATATACCACATATAAAGAGTCAAAGACAAAAATCACGTGATTATCTCAATAGATGCAGAAAAAGCTTTCTTATCACTCATTCACCATATCAACCCTACAGAAAAAAGAGAATAGGTGGTCTTAACCTCAATCTGATTAAAGCCATCTATGACAAACCAACAGCCAACATCATACTAAATGGACAAAAACTGAGATGTTTCACTCTAAAATCAGGTACAAGACAAGTTCTGAAAACACTAGCCAGAGCAATAAGACAAGAGAGAGAAATAGAATTAGGATAGGAAAGGAAGAAGTTAAATTATCATTAGTCACAGATGACCTGATACTCTACATGGAAGACCCCAAAAACTCCACCCAATAAACTTCTAGATTTAATAACCAAATTCAGAAGCAAAGTCAACACTCAAAAATCAATAACTTTCCTGTACACAAGCAACAAAATCCTTGAGACACAAGCTAGGGAAACCACAGCTTTCACAATAGCATGAGAGAGAGAGAGAGAGAGAGAGAGAGAGAGAGAGAGAGAGAGAGATACAAGAAATACTTATGAATCAATCTAACAAAGGAAGTAAAGACCTAGTATTGAAAATTACAATATCCTGAAAAAGGAGATCAAAGAGATATCAGAAAAAGGCCATGGATAGGAAGAACAAGCATTTGAAAATGGTAATACTCCCAAAACTGTTACACAGATTTAATGAAGTCCTGATCAAAATACCATTGGCATACCTCACAGATCTAGAGAAAACATTCTTAAAATTCATTTGGAAATAGAAGAGACCTAGCATAGCAAAGGCAATCCTAAGAAATAAAGGTATGGCAGGAGGCATCACAATCCCTGACTTGAAATTATACTACAAAGCTATTGTGATAAAATAAGCATGGCAGTGACAAAAATAAAGACTTGAGGATCAGTGGAACAGATTAGAAGATACAGACACAACTGCAATCATACTCAGTCACCTTATGTTTGAAAAAGGGGCCAAATATATTCAGTAGAAGAAAGCCTCTTCAGTAAATGGTACAGGAAAACTGGCTTTCCACATGCCAAAGATTAAAATTAGACCCTTGACTATCATCATGTACTAAACTAAAGTCAAAATGGATCAAAGATCTAAATATTGAAACAGAAACACTAAACCTACTGGAAGACAAAGTAGGTAGAAATCTTGAAGACATAGGTGTAGGCAGAGAGTTCATGAACAAGACTCAAACTACATGGGAATACTTCAGAGAATCAACAATGGGATCTCATCTAATTAAAAATTTTTTGCACATCAAAAGAAATCACCAACAGAATGAAAACAAAACTCGGATTGGTAAAAATTGCTCGCCAACTGTCTCTCAGCCAAAGGACTTCTATGTAGAACATATAAAGAATTGAAAAAAATCAAGTCCTACAAATTTAAAAACCCAATCCAAAAATGGGCATCTGAGATGAGTATGCACTTATCAGATGAAGAAATACAAATGGCAAATAAATATATGAAAAACTGTTCAACATCCTTGGTCCTTTGAGAGATGCAAATTAAAACAACACTGAGATTCCATCTCACCCCAGAAAGAATGGCTAATATTAAGAAGTCAACCAATAATAAGTGCTGGAGGGGCAGTGCAAAAAAATAAGCACTTCACCTCTGCAAATAGGGGTATAGACTGATACAATCACTGTAAAAATCAGTGTGGAGATTTCTCAAAAAACTAGGATTAGAGATGTCATTTGCCCCAGCTATCCCCATTCAGGTATTTTCTAAGAAGAATTAAAAACATCATACCACAGCAATACACGTGCACCCACATTATAGGTGCACAATTTCTAATAGCAAACTCTTCAATACAACCCAAATTTTCATCAACTGAGAAATGGATAAAAATGATGTAGTATTTTTATACAGTGGAGTACTACTCATCAATAGATAAGGATAAATTTGAGACTTTTATACGTAAATGGATGCAACTTCAGACCATACTCATAAGTGAAATAAATCAGACTCACATGTGTCAGCATCATATTGTCTCCCTAGTGTAAGAGTCTGAAAGAGTAAATAAGATCCGAACTATGATAGATATTGTGAAAGGGGAAGAAACTGCTCAAAAAGAAAGAACTAGAATGTAGGAAAGAAGAAAAGAAGGAAAGGAATACATGTACATGTATACAAGATACATATACAAGATATATGTATATATATATATATATATATATATAATAGCTAAGATAATTATACTCCTAATTTCATTTAGTTCATTGAAAAGAACATTTTGTGCTTCATTGTTTGATCAGATTTTCATGCCTATCTCTTGTAATCTGAGCAACTAATTTGAAGATAATAATAAGCAATATATTAACCATTGTTAATCTCCTACTATCTTGTTCCAAAATTCTGTATCATTGTTTTTATTGCTTTTTCTCTTTAAAATGAAAAAAAACACTTACAGTGCAAAAACTATCAAATTCTCTTGAAGTCTAAGTAATTGAAAATGTATTCCATGCTTGTAGATTAGAACACTTCGCATTATTAATACAATAATACTAAGTAAACTCATTTAGAGATTTAGTTCAATTGCTATCAGATTTCCAGATGACTTCCTGGAAGCAACTGACAAAGTCAGAATAAAATTCGTATAAAATTGAAGGAGCCATAATCACTAAAATAATTTGGAAAAAGAGAATAAAGCAGGAAGACTCACATTTCCTAATTTCCAAATTCGCAAAACAACTATAATCAAGACAATGTACTGCTGACAAAATTACAGGCATATAGAGCAATATGATAAGTTACACTAAGAATTTAGATTGATTAATAGCAGAGTTGAAATTTCATAAACAAATCTATATTATGTTCTGTATCATAACATGAGAGTTAAAAGACCATCCGATGGAGAAAGAATGATCTCTTCTTAAAATGGTGCTGTGATAACTGAATAGATGCAAAACAGTGAATTTTGATCCTCACCTTATGCCATATACAAAGTTATTAAAAATGGATCAAAGACCTCTGTGTAAAAGTTAAAACTATAAAAATCTTAGATAAAAACAAAGGGATACAATTCCATGACTAACTTTGTAAAAGATTCTTAGTTAAAATAGCAAAAGTCTACACAGCCATAATAACCACAGCAACAAAATAAATGAATAAGATTTAATAAAAAGTAGTGATTCAAAATGCACCATCAAAAAAATTAAGAGATAATCCACAGAGTGGAGAAACTATTTGCAAACATTCATGTGATAAAGGATGTGTACCCAAAATATATTTCAATATGCTTATAACTCACTAAAAATGCAAATGATCAAAAAAAGTAGATGAAGGAGATAAATAGAAATTCCTTCAAGAAAGATATACATATGACCAATAAACAAATAAAAAGAATCTCAACACCATTATTCATCAGGGAAATACCAATCAAAATCACAATGAAAAACTACTGCCCATTTACTAAAATGTCTGTAATAATAATCTCAGATGACAACTTTTATTAACAAAGATGTGGAGAAATTGGAACCCTTGTGCACCACTGATAAAAAATATATAGTAGTAGACACCCTTTGGAAAATAGTGACAATTTCTCTAATGATTAAATTTACAATTGTCATATAATCCAGTAATCTAACTTTTAGGTATATACTCAAGACAAATAAAAGTATATGTCTATGGAAAAACATGTACATGAGTGTTACCAAAGCATTAGTCATGAGAATTGAAATATGGGATTACTGAATGTCCATCAAGTGATGAATGGATAAGCAATTTATACTTATATCATATAATCATATAATACTTATAAAATAATATATAATTACATATAATGCACATGCAAATATATATATAAAACACAAATATTTTCTGCCTTCTATGATCTTTCCAAATCCTGTAATAATGCCAAATAAGTAAACTTGAACCTTACACACCCTCTGGATTCAACTGTCAATTTTCAGAAAATGTTAATGATAGAGGAACCTGCCAAACCTCAACTGTGTATGGTTAACAAAATCTAGACTATAGAGTCCTATGTGAGTCACTGGCTGAATTCTCCAACAGATAAAATTTATGTAAAAGACAGCAAAGGACCCTGCAAATGTAAAGGCTCCAAAGATATTACGTTATAAAACTAAAATTTATGGTGACTAGCAATATATGTTTTTGGTGGGAAAAGTTTGAAAGGAAAAATATAAAAGAAAAAACTATAAAAAAACAAGTTAATAGTTCTATAGCAGGAAAAATGTAGATGGCCTTAAGATAGGGTTCACAGAAAAAGCTCCTGGGGTAGCTGGATATTTGGTGTTATTTATTTATTTATTTATTTATGGTGAAGATAAAACCCAAGGCCTCACACATGTTAAGCAAGTCCTCTAAGCTGTATTCTTAACTCCAAAATGTCTTTTTCTTGACCTGAGTGTATTGACCAAGAGTAATTCAAAAGTACAATTTTTGATTTGTGTGGTTTTCTATATTCATGTTTCATTTTTGGAATAAAAAAATACTCTTTCCAAATAACTTAGGTGTATAGCATGACATGGACTTAGTATATCTGGCTAAAGTAACCTGAGGTGTTTCTATTAGATCATATGCATCCAGCGAAAGTCCCTGAGCAGATAGTGACATAACCACAATAATACATGTAATAATCCAGCAAATATATATGAAATAAGTTAGTGGGCCAAAAATGAGAAGCCACTCAGTAGATTGCAGAATAGATTCCAAAAGAGTTAATTAAAATGAAACCGAGAGTAACAACAGAAAATGCAGATATGAGAGGATTTTGTATATGGAAATCAGTTCTGTCCACTGACCACACACAGTGGCTCAGGGAAAATGACATCCAAGAATAACCAAGATTTCCTTAAAGAGCTAAGAGATCTGATGATAATACAAGGAGACATAAGAAATGAGGAAAAGGGCTTTGTTTAAGGATTCTCAAACACTATCCAAAGATGTAAATAATAGAGGTATAAACTCTCCAGTTAGCTTGATTCACCCTTAAATCCTAGCTCTTCCATCTAGTTACTGAGTGGTTCTGGATAATCAAACTTTTAAAACTCATCTGTGAAATGGAAGCCAAAAGAGAACTTATTTCAGATGTTGTTGTGAGGACTAAATGATGCAATTGCTAAAGGAAGGGTGCCTAGGACGTGTTACATATTGTTGCAATAGGTAACAGCAGCAATGGAGATGAAGATGGGGGTGCTGGTCAGACAGGCGAGATGTTTTCAGCTCAAAAGACTGAAAGGATCTGGAATGGCATTAATGCATATGGGACTTCATCTTCCAAATATTAAAAAATTCACAGAATTTGATTTCTACAGAAAACAGAAAATAAAACTTACAGAATCATAGGCAGTTTACCCAACTATCTTATAGCAATTTCCACATACTACATATATAGTTGCAGGGCTAATCTTACAAAGTTGTGGCCTGATACAAATTGCCAACAAAGTGTTTATTTCTCTTGATTTATTCAGTACTTTTAATCTTGTATTTGATTGAAAATATTCTGGAAATGTTCTATATTAATTCAGCATTCAATTAAAAACCTTGAATTGGAACCCTAATTCCCTTCTCAAACACAGTACCGGCCTCCAACATATTAGTAAAAAGCAGACTCCATATGAATTTCCTGTGGATAAGCCTCTAATTAGTTGGTAATGCGCAAAAGTCCTCATACCAGTTCAACCTCTCCTGTTCATTGGTTCTGTGGTTCTAGTGAATGCAGTTCATTGATGTCCAAGACCACAGAAGAATAAAGATCTTTCATATCATAGATGTTCTTTTTCATTTTTTTTTAATGATGTACATTAAAAAAAAAGAACAGAGCAGGCTGGCTAAGCTATTTTAGAAAGTGTGAGAATAACACTCAGTTGGATGATATTTCAAAGACTTTATTTAACCTGAAACAAGATTTCTCTTAATATAATGTCTGTGACATCAACAAGTAGGGTGAAGTTCTGAGCTTCCAATACATTCAAAATGAACCAGTAGAGTCTTCTCTCAGCACTCCCTTAGCACAGTTTTTACTTAGAGATTGAAACATTTGACAAAGAGATTCTTCATTTTATATACTCACTTTCTTTAAGAAAGATTTACTAAACTGTGTAGTTACTCTTTTTCTAACAGAAGGGTCTAAAAGTTTTTCCTAACAAATTGACTACTCCTGCTGAGGATTTAGCTCAGTGGTACAGTACCTGAATGGCAAGTGTGAGGCCCTGAGTTGAAGAAGAAGGAGAAGGAGAAGGAGGAGAAGGAGACGGAGAAGGAGAAGGAGAAGGAGAAGGAGGAGAAGGAGAAGGAGAAGAGGTAGGTGAGGGGAAGGGGGAGAGGAGGGGAGGGAAAGGGGAGAAGGAGGCAAAGGAGAAGGAGAAAGAGGACTACTCCCAGGCTAAATCCTAAGGTAGAAGATGATCAATTTCTTGGCCTGTTGGCTAAGATTCTATGTCATACTGAAAGCAGAAAATGTTTAGAGAGTTGTTCTTTTGCTCATAGTATCTTCTGGCTGCCCCAAATCAATGTATTTCTCATTACCAGTGACTCTTAGAATAATAATTCTGGCTTAAATTGTTTCATTTCCCCTATGTATTTGTTTACCTCAGTTAGTATGGGGGCCAATTTTAAAACAATGTTTATGCGAAACCTCTGCCCTGAGGTTTAAAACTGGTACCACTAACAGTAACCAAATTTGAAAAATAGAAGAATACAATATATGTATGTGTGGAAAAATAAGAGAGCTTCTCAGGCACCCAAATTTTAAGAAGCCAAATCAAAAGAAAAAAGAAAGTATATTGAGGTGATCCCAGTATTCTCTCTCTCTCTCTCTCTCTCTCTCTCTCTCTCTCTCTCTCTCTCTCTCTCTTTTTTCAGTATTTGCCAGTTAGGTAGCTCTAGGTAGAAATTGAAGAGGTAGGGAAAAACTGTGCAGAATTGCACATGGAAAGCAAAAGGTAGCACATCTTTTGGCACTCTCCTTAGATTGAGAAGCCAAACATCAGAACTCCGGCTTTCCAATGCATCAAGGATTGAGGATGCCAGGATTCCAGAAGGATGGCAGGCACAGACAACTAATCCTGAAACTTTGTACCAGTTTTCAACGGAGATAAAACTAATAGTCATCCTTAGAATCTACCAAAAAGCAGCTGAAAATTTAAACTGATATTTCAGCAGTTTCATGGTAATGAGATATCTAAACTTAGCATTCAAAATTTGCCAATCTGGTAAGCTCTGGGAAATACAGTTGGGACCCTATAGGAACTACATCACAGGAATGGAGTGGATAGAAAAGTAGACTGAACCTTACAAAAACTAAAATCCAGACTTCAGTCAGTTCATTTCCTTTATAGGAATGAGTGAATTGGGTCTACCTTGCTAACTTCTAGAGGACAAATAAATCCTTTCTGGGAGATGATACACACAAAGCACACATACAAGTTTTCACAAAGAACGTCCAGCACTCAATAAGAATTTACAGGCATACAATGAATTAGAGCAAAAGCAATAAGAGTAGATAAAGGAAAGTAAAACACACGTGTTTAGCTACTGTATTTATCAGACACAGAGTTTAAGACAAGATGTAACTAATATGTTCAAGAAAACAAATGATTAGGTGGTTAACTTGTGAACAGAATAGATTCTATGAAAAGTATGGAATACATACTCACTGGAAATAGTAATTTAATGTGTGAATTTATTAGATTACACATAGCTAAACAGAAGACAAATGAATTAGGTCACAGATCAGTAAAAATATCCAGATGAAAGTGGAGAGAAAAAAGAGAGAGAAAAAAAGCAAACCACAAAGTATAAAAAAAATGAGAATTGGTGAACAGACCTGGCATAAATGTAACTGAACTTTCACAAGACCAAGAAATGAGCAAGCAAGTAAAAAATGGTTACATTGTAGTGAATTGATTGAACAACAAAGAACAAAAGAAAAATTTTAAAACAGAAGAAAAACAAATGGCCCATTAGATTCAAAATATGAAGAATAAATATAATTGCTTTCTCAACAGAAATGATTAAAATCAGATGACAATGCAATGGCAACCCTAAAATACTTGAGGGATAAAAACACTGTGCCAAAGTACACTTCTATACCCGTGAAACTTATCCTTCAGAAATGAAGGCAAAATAAAGGGATGTCTGATAAAACAAAACTGAATTTGTTGCCAACAAAACCAAAATGCTAAAAAGTGTAAGCATGCAAGTGATTTGTGCGAGGGAAAATTAGTCCCAAAAAGAAACATGGAAAGAATTTATAAAAAGGGGAGAAATTTAAAAGTAAGTATTTTTTTAAGTCTCAAATCAACTAAAACAACAATAATATTGCTTTATTAGGTTAATGCATATTTAAAATTGAATATTCGAAACAACACGAAAGGGAGAGGCTAACTGGGATTAACGTGTTCAATGTTCTCGCTGAGTGTTGGCAAAGTTATTGACAGACTATAATCTGTCACATATTAATATAATGTGAAGCATAGCTTGTAAAACAATATATAACTAACTACCTAAAAGAAAGCAGAATAGGACAATTTTTAAAACTGGTTAATATTTCTTTAAAAGCAAGTTAAGAAAACCAGAATATATGTGACAAATAGACAATGGTCCAAATTTTAAAATGATACTATAAGAGGAATTTTCCTTGTTAATAATACATGGTTCATACTGCTCACCCACCCACCCCCCATTCCGGGAATTGAGCTGTTACAATTTATAGTTGCCCAAGGACAGAGTTGACCGGAAAACTGGGTTATGAGATAAAAACTGCCCCTTCTCATGACTAAGGAATTTACAACATGTACTTTTCTGGAGCATCTGCCGCCCATATTAGGAAGCACCCTCCGCCGCCCAACCTCAGACCTCCCTATGGTTGCTTTCTCCAATGAATGTAAAAAGCCATTTAAATTAACCAATGCCATCTGCTTCTGTACCCGTGCTTGCAAAGACCCCTCCTCCCTTTGTTCTATGGCTTAAAAACCCTGCTCAGGCTTGGCTCGTGGCTCTCTGTTCCTGCATGTTCAGGTGAGCCCCACGCATGCCTGGACAATAAAGACCCCTTGCGAATTGCATGAGAAGTCATCTGTTGATGTCTTCCTCCATGTGGCGGGCGTCTCGACCCTCTCAATACATTTAGATCCAAATATAGATCACATGTTCAATTTGAAAGATAAAACTAGTAGTGGAGAAAATTTAATAATATAAAATCTAGATAAACGTAAAGAAAATCAGTAAAGGAGAAATCTGGAAACAAAGATTGCTTAAAAAACACTTGAAATTATATGATAGTAACAATTAATACACACAATCTAAACAAAGATTTTCAGACTGGGAAGAAATAAAAATGCTATTACTATATTTTTAGGTGTAAGAGCTGCACCTTAAATATGCAGACACAGAGGTAGTACAAGTAAAAAAAAAAACAATTAAAGATATACTACACATACACTAAACAAATGAAACTGTGTGCTATACTCATACCAGACAGATGTTTTCATCCAGGAAGCATTACTAGAGATAAAGACATACCATAACAATAAAATGTGCAGTCCTTCAGGAAAACATAGTTACCAATTTGTGGGTTCAAAATTACAAAGCAAAATTAACAAATTTAAAAGAAACTAGGCAAATAACAAGGCTGGCTTTCAGTACACAATCACACAGAGCTGTAGAATAATTGATCGATGTGATGGAAAAGTCTTGCCTAATGAACACAGGAAGGCATTTTACATAACAACTACGAAAAACACATTCTTTTCAAGTTGACATGAAATAGTTTCCCCAATAATGCATACTAAGGCATAAAACAAATTTCAGCATGCTTCAGAAGAGTAATTTCATTCCAAATGTTGCCTGATTATAGTGGAATAAAACCATATACCACAATTTCTAAAAATTTCAATGAAGTAGTGCCTAAAATGTTGTGTAGTTTGAAATGAATATATTGTTTAAATAGAGAAATTCTGAAAATAAGTGACAAATTTTCTAACTCAAAAGGTTAGAAACAGAATAACATGTCAATCCAAAGGAAGCAGAAAAACAGGGCAAAATTAAGCTGAAACTCGTAGTTTTAAAAAAATGAAATATGTTTTTAATGGACAAAGCTAAAAGCTTAATTCTAAAGTAATTAACTAAATGGAAAAGATCTAAATAAATAAATACAAGTTAAAAAAATGCAGATTAAATATGAGAAATAAAAAAGAAAAATGCTGGAGACCCTGCACATATGACAAAGATAAAAGGAGATATAATGAAAAGTTAAGAATAAATTCTCATTAAAAATACAATGTAGTTGGGAAAAAATACAATATAGTTGAGCCAACAGAACAAAGAATGATGATTAAAAATTCTTATACTTATAAAGAAATTGAATATGCAATTAAATTCTTGTCTAAATGAAGCCTTCAGGTGGTACTTACACTGCAAATTCTAACAAGCATTTAAAAAATAAATAATCACAATCTTATTTTTATATTCTAAGACTATTTGTTTCACAAGTTGGAAAGATTCCATTAAAAAAGCAGAAAAATATTCTCAAGAATAAAAACTTAGAAAAAACTGTCAATTTTAAAAAATCAGGTCATCAAAACTTTATTACCAAAATCTGACAAGGACTTTGTAAAGGGAGAAACTAAATAAAACTTAAAATAAAATTGTCCACCAATTTTACTTTTACTAAACTTGTCCTGCCTGGATTCTCAAGAACATTATAAAGAAGAAAAAATGAAATAAAGAAAATGGATAAAAATTGGAATGAAAGAAACAAAAGTGTTATTTATTAATGGCAGACAACAGGACTAATTGGAAATTCAAAAGAATACCATTAAAACTGAAATAGATAATTGAAGTAAGAATGTCCTAGAATACATCAATGTACAAACAGCAATTGTAATTCAATACATTGATCAAAATGTAGAAGTAAAACTTAAAGAATATCATTTATAATAATTTTAAAAAACTAAGTTAATAAAATTCCATGTAACATATGATAAACAAGACAATTGCAACACGCATAAAACAATTTTGTCAGACATAAAACAAGATATAAATAATTTTAGGGAACTGTTGTGTGTATACATTGGAAGCTTTCTCTGATATCAAGACCTATGAAATAATTTTACTTTAAGTATTGCAGACAAGTAGGAAAAAGGATAGTCCAGTCAAACAAAAAGGTCAAAATGAAATTCCCCTTCCACAGTAACTTGCTTCCTGCTTTTTTCTTTTCTTGTCTTGTCTCTTTCTTTCTTTCTTTTTTTTTTTTTTTTGTCTTTTTGAGACAGGGTTTTGCAATGTAGTTCAGGCTGGCTTTGGGCTCATTTTGTAGCCCAGGATGGTCTCGAACTTGCAAATGATTCTCCTGCTTCAGCCTCCCAAATCCTGGGATTACAAGAGTGTGCCACTATGACTGACTTTTTGCTTCCTGCTTTGTACAAGTGATATTTCAGTGTTGTGGGCAAAGAGAACAATTTAAATTGTGCTCATGCAACTGATCAAGTGTAGGATACTGTGTAATAAGAAAGAACTGAAAAATAATTTTATTCTTTACTTCATGGCACACTCAAAATAAGACTACCTGGAAGCCTAAAACCTAAGGGAAAAATCTCTACTTAGGGATAGCATAAAAGGGTATCTTAGTGACCTTAGGGTAAACATTTTCTTTAGAGAAATACTTAAGGTACAAAATCATAATGTAAAAGATTGAAAATTGGACCACATTAAATTAAGAATTTATTTATGTAAGAGACACCACTGCTTTCAACTAATGTCATGAAGCTCCTCTGTTTTCTTCTAGTGGTATCTTAGTCACTTTCTTTGGGACAAAATACACAATGCTCACAACTTAAAGGAGAGAAGGTTTAGTTTGGCTTACCATTTCAGCCCAGGGTTGGCTGACTCCAAGGAAGAAACGATATGTTACAAGGACATGGTAGAGGAAATCTGTCCAACCTGTGGTGGCCAGGAAGTACGGAGAAAAGGGAGGAGCTGGGGTGTTACAGTTGATACACTGTGTCAACTTGAGAAGTTTAGAAGTTTAACTAAGGGACTCAGCAGGAATCTGGGAATCCTTACTTTGTAAACATCCTGAGCCTGTGCAAGAGGAGGGCACAGAGATGGTGTGAGGGCCACAACAGCCCTTGGGGCGGGGGCTTACAGTATAAGGGAGAAGAGTCTTGCTCTCTCCCTTTTTGCTCTTGTAGCTCTGCTGTCTTCTGCTGCCCTGAGTTGTTGCCCTGTGCCATGCCACCCTGCCTTGGAGCCAACTGATTATGGACTGAAACCTCCACAGTCTGTGAGCTAAATAAACCTTTCCTTCCTTCACTTTGGGCATCAGGTATTTTGCCTTAGCAACGAGAGAAAAGTGAGACAAGGGACAAGAATATATTCTTCCAGGTCACACCTCCAAAGACAGACCTAGTCTAACCACCCCACACCTTCTAACAGAGCATTGATCACATCAATGGATATATCCATTAATGAGTATTATAGTTCCTGAACCAATCACCCTCCAAACATATGAGACTTTTGTGGGGGTCATTTTAGATCTAAACTGAAATAAAGCATTTTGTAGTTTTAGGTCTGGTTTAACTTTTTAAATTCATTTTTAGTTTATTTTTGTGTATGATATAAGATGACAATTGAATGTTATTCTTTTGTATGTGGTTATAAAATTTGCTCAAAAACATTTGTTAAAAATATTATCCTTTCTCTATTGCATATTCTTGGTGCCTTTATTGATAGTCAAGCATGTATGCTAGAGTTTGTCTCTGTGCAGTATTGTACCATTGGTCTATACTCCTGTTTTTATTCTAGTCCCATAATGATTTAATTACTGTTTTTTGGTATGACACCAAGAGTAGAAACAACAGAAACAAAAATAAAAAACTGGGACTCAATAGAAGAAAATCTTCCTGCAAAGTAAAGGAAACAATGAACAGAATGCAAAGCAGCCTATGAGATAGGCAATATTTACAAACCATGTATCTCATAAGAAGTTAATACACAAAATACTTAAGCAACTCCTACAACTCGATAGCAAGAAAACAAAGGCCCTGATTTTAAAATGGGCAGACGAGTTGAGTAGACATGCAAAAGAAGATTATGCAAATGTCCAAGGAGTATATGAGAAGATACTTAGCATCAATAATCATTGGGAAAATACAAATCAAACCACAGTGAGATATAACTTCACACCTGTTAGGATAATTATTAAAAAATAATGTATAATAAGTACTGGTGAAAGTATGGAGAAATTGTAGCCTTGTGCACTGTATTAATAGATTAGCATAAATTAGTTCAACCGCTATGGAAAGTAGTATGGAAAGTCCCCCAAAATTAAAAGTAAGACAACCGAATAATCAAGTTATCCCATTTCTATTTATAACCCAAAAATGGAGGCAACTGACATGGTGATATTTGCACTCCCGTGTGCATTGCAGTATTACTCATGTTAACCAAGACATGAGAAGAATTTAAATATCCAGTGATCAATGAAAGGATAAAGAAAAAATTTTATATGCATATACAATGGAGTATTATTCAGTCTCAACAATCAAAGTTCTGCTAAAAAAAATAAACAATCATAGACATATGGTACATGGTTCTGCTTATATGGAATATCTCAAATAGTCAGCTTCACAGAAATAGGGCTCGGGATAATGGTATTCAGGGCCCAATTAGAGAAGGAAATGGAAAGTTATTGCAAAACGGGTAAAAAGCTTTAAATATATAATATGAAAAAGTTCTAGAGATCAGCTGTACACAACTGTATCTTTAGTTTTAGCTTAGTTTTGTTTTGGTACTAGGAATTGAACTCACAACCACGTTTGCCAGGCAGGCACTATACTGCTGAGCTATATCCCTGGCTGTACTTGTAGTTAATGATGTGCATTTTAGTATTTGTTAAAAGAGTGTTCTTACCACAATTTTTGAAAGTCACTATTAAGAGAGAGGGGCTGCAGTGGTATATGCTTGTAATCTCAATATTGTTGGAAATTACAGCAAGAGGATCACAAGTTCCAGTCCAACCTGGAAAATTTAAGATTCTGTTTCAAAATTTAAAAATAAATAAACAAGAAGGTCTGGGAATGTAGCTCATTGCAAAGGTCCTGGACTCAATCCACAGTATGGAGAAAGGGGTGGAGAAAGGAGTGGGGAGGGAGGAGAAGGAGAAGGAGAAGGAGAAGAGGTAGGTGAGGGGAAGGGGGAGAGGAGGGGAGGGAAAGGGGAGAAGGAGGCAAAGGAGAAGGAGAAGGAGAGGGGAAAGAAGAAAGAGAGGAAGAAGTAAGGGAAGAAGAAGGAAAAGAATGAGGAGAGAAAGAAGAGAGAGGCAGGAGGAAAGCTAATGGAAGAAAATATTTGAAATGCATATATTTAAAATAAGACTCATAAAGAACTTTTCATGAGTTGATGTAATAAATGCAGAAAAGTCCCAATAAAGGATGCATAAGAACTAATAATATATGGGAAAATACACAGTTTCACTAAGCATCAGAGAAATGTAAACTAAAATGCCCTCCCACCACAGAGGCTTAACTGGAAACAAACAAACAAAAAAGTAATCTGACAATACTGAAGCTGATGTGAATGTTCAGTGACTAGAAATTGCATTTCCTGATGGTCAGGACACAAATTAGCCCAATCACTTTGGAAAATGCTTTGAGCTTCTGATAAAGCTAAACAGACAAGCAACGACAATCCAGTATACTCATGGCAAGTTCTACATCAAGCAAAAGTGCATATGTGTGGTCACTCAAAAGACAAAAAAATGTAGCTCAAAATTCTATCAGTAATGGAAGGGATAAATTGCCAGTTGTATATTTATACACTGCTAAAGTTTATACAATATTATGTTATGATGAGAGAATCAATACAACATTGCTTCTGTGAAGAGGGATGAACCTTGCAAGCCAAAAGAAGCCAGGCTTCATGAGCGCGAGGCTGTTTGTACCATTTCAGGCCAGGTCAGGGAGGCAGTGGTGACGTCAGCACAGACACTGGGAGAACGCTGACCGGCTGCTGCTGCTTCATGGGTGGGGTGTGCACCGGTTCCAAGAGTGTGTTTGTAAAACCTCTCCACTTATTCATTTGTGATTTGCTCATTTTTCAGTATATATTGTACTTTATTAAGATATTTAATTTCAAATATTAAACTTACTATAAAAGGAAAAATACAGAGATTCTAGTACATATATATAATATTAAAATCACATATAAGCTGTCTGTTGACATAATGAGATCCTTTCAATGTTTTTGCCCATTTTTTTCTCAAAATAACAGATTTTTATCTGTATTTTCCCATTTGATTTTTTCTCTGGCAAAATTTTCCCATACTGTAAATTAATACTCACTAAACTACAATTTCGAAAAATAATCTAGCATTGCATCCTTTAGGTGCATCTGGTTTACTTAAATGAACCCATATTTTATGATATTTATGTTATTTTCCTTTCAAACCCTCCTCTTGTAGTCTTTTACAAAAAAAAATCTGTATTTAAATAGAACCTCTACTAAATGGAAAATTGATGATTCAGCAACATAAAGTTAGTTCCCACAGGTGGCATAAAAGCCAATATTATGTTCACACTAGCCCTGAGCATATCTCTGTTAAACTCTGTCAAATTGATAAAAATTGTTTTATTTTAATTTATACTTCATTGATTTTTAGTGTCATTCCTAGTACTACTTTAAGTCATATTTATTTATTTTTGTACGAATTAACTGCTTTACTTTTTTCTATTGAAGTAGCCGTTTTTCTTAATGCTTCTAAGTTCCTTAGGATAATGAAGATACTATGTTTTACCACATATATCTTGAATTGTTTTTCTCATTAAACAAATGGTTTTTAAACTTATTTTTTATGTTTAAGGAGACAGAAAGCCTTACAGGTCTACCTAGTTGACATAATTTCCTCTGAGATTTCTTTTATGGAATTCATGTGTGAAATAGTCTATAGCCTTTTCAAATCAGTATAATGTAAATGAGGTTTAACTTTGTGTCAATTTACCAAGCCACAAAGTGACAGATTTTGGTTGAACATTATTTTAGGTGTGTCTGTGTGCTTCGGACTGAGAGCAACATTTGAATCAGTAGACTAGGGTAGAGCAGACTACCCTTCCCAACATAGGGTAGTGCTCATGAAACCCACTGCAGGTCTGAATAAAACAAAAGAGGGAGAAATAAAAAGGTTGCTTTCCGTGCCTGAGTGTCTGTAAGCTGGGACACAGATCTTTTCTTCTCTTGCTTTGGGCTGCCTCAGACTAGCAATTCCTGGGTCTCCAAATTAACAGCTGCAGTTTGAGGGATTACTCAGACACTACAATTATGTAAGCCAAATTTTCTTTTAATAATAAATGAGCAAATAGCTCAATTTTTTTTCTGGAGAACCTTCATTAACACTATGTATGGTTGTATTTTGTTCTGTTATTTTTTTTTTTTACATTTAATTCTTAAATACATCTGAAAGTTTTAAAGAAAAGAGAATCTTTTCCCTCACTCTTCTTTTCCCCTGAATAACTGGCATTTGCTTTCCATTTCTGAGATCCAATTCAAGTATTCTTTCCTCTGTGTCATCACTAAATCTGACACTTATCTCTTTCTCCAAGGACTGGATCTCATCAGTCCACCCTCAGCTATGACTGGTATCTGATCCTCCTCTCTAAATAACTCAGTTTTCCTTTGACCTCAGTTTTCCTTTGACCACTAACATAACAAGCAATGACACCATTAGCACTGGCTGGATTCCTGCTGTCACGTACTGCTCACAAATTGGATGACTTGGTTCCTGATCTCATCTAAGTCAGGCCTATTCTCGCCATGTTTCCTCAGAATTTTCAGTCCAGCTCTACTACTGAGATTGCCAATGGCAGAGATTTCTTTTATTTCCCCATTATAAATTCTCTGTCTCTGTCTTCCTCACTCTCTCTCAATTTTGGCCTTGCTAAAAAGTTTTAGATTTATATTGGGTGTGGCAATAAGTAGCACTATGCAGCCAGAGACTTTGGTAAACTTTGGTAAAGTTAGTAAAAGGCTTTATTCATGGAAACTTATGATAATTCCTAAGCAAGTCAGAACACAAAATTGTTGTGACCTCTTAATTCAGCAATTGGATATGAGATAGGATTGCCAGAAAAAATATAGGATGTCAAGTTAAATTTGTATTTTAAATAAAAGGACAAGTGTTTTTTTAATCCAAGTATGAAAGCATATTTTAACATAGAAAAGCATTATTAACTGAAAAAGAAAAATGAAAGAATTGATATAACAGAAAACAAATAACAGGTTTTTAAACCCTAAATAAATGGTAAAGGAAACTTTTGTTCTTACTACCTCAAAGAGTGGATAGTCATTTTGTTATGTCATGTCACCACTGTGTTCATCAAAGTTCTCCCATAGATATAAAATCAACAGATTAGAGAGATAGAGTATTTAAAATGAAGGAGTGAGAAATTGGCTGTCATAATTACAGAGGCTGAGAAGCGCCATCATTTGCTGTGTACAAGCTGGCAACCCAGGAAAGCCAATGGTCCAACTCAAAGACCTGAGAACCAGAAGCTCCGATGTCTGAAAGAACAAGATGGATGCCCAAGCTCAAGTGAAGAGCAATTTCACACTTCCTCTGTTTTTTTTGTTCTGTTCAGGCTTTCAAAGCATTGACTGATTCCTGTTCACATTGTTGATCTTGCTGATCACAAGACTGATCGCCTGTACGAGGTCTACTGATTGGAATACTTATTTTACCCAGAATCATCCTCACAGACACGCACAAAATTAATATTTGATCAGGTATCTGGACACACACCAGTCCAGGAAAGTTGACATATTGAAATCAACCATTAGAGTCCCTAGTTTTCCACCTTTCACTAACTAAATTCTGTCACAGAATGGAAGGATGGGGATAAATGGAGAGTGAGGAGGACAAGGGAGGGGAAAATAATTAAATTGTCTTTTTTCCAAAGTTGTCTGATGAATCTGATCTTGTGATTTTCTCCCGTGGATTGTGACAGCTGTGCTGCCCAAGGCAATGCTGATTCATTCTCAAATTAAAACAATAAAATTTACTAACAGCTCTTCAAATCCTCAAGCTAAGAGAACCATAAACACTTTTCTCTTTTCCTCTAATCCCTGAAATTACTTCTCCATACCTTTTTCCTTTTTAGCTACAGAATTTAAGTACTCTTCTAAAATCTTGGAACTCTATTTCTTTTTCCAGTTGGATCTTTAGCTTTGGCCTTGTGCAACCATTATTCCTGGTTGTTTGTTTGTTTGTTTGCTTTATTTTTTTCTTTTTTGCTTTCTCTCAAACTGCCTGTTTTCCTCGACAAAGCAAAAGTTGGAGTCACACAAACAGACTTCGATTCTGGCTTTTCTACTTACTATCAGGGAGATAGGCAGAGATGCTCTCAGAGTTTCCATTTTCTTTTCTGTACAACCAAACCTTATTATACAGTTGCAGAAATTTTCTGGCAAGGCTGCAATGAAATATAAGTATTTACAGGTCCATTTGTTGATTACTTCAGGTCTAACACACACTTCTTCATTTTGAAATAAAAAAAATTCTCATGTAGTCTCAGGAACAGAGGAGGACCAGACGAAACACATTGGATCCTCACATTATGGTCAGAAAGACACATCGAAAATGTGATGAAGCATGATCAGAAGTCCCATCATTCTAAGCTTGGAAAGACACATGTGTACGTATGCTCATCAGTAATTTCCTGGAATGGAAACTGATAGCGGACAGAGCTTTAGATTTGTCTGCACAAGGATTCACTTAAAGTCTTTACTAGAACAGAGACCTCAGAAATTCTATCTTAAAATGTCATATATTGTATTTGAATTAGCTGGCTTTTTCACACAACTCTACAGGCTTATAATATCCTCTCAGTTAGTTTATTACATAAAGTAGGTGAATATTTTTGTCCTTCCTTAAAAAGTGAAAGGGCAGAAATTGTAGAAAACCAAAAAAAAGGAAACAACTAGGAAGCAGCAGATGTAAGAGTAGGTTATTTGTATTCAAACGCATAATGGGGGCTGCAGTTACAACTCTTACTCTAGACCTTTTGTACTAATTTAGGGCTCTGATCCTGCCATAATGTTGTTACCCTCTGCTTCAGGGGCACATTTTAGAAAAAATACTAGAAAACCATTATTCTTTCATTTGTTGTGTATAACAAGAACATCATGCAGTAGAAAAATAATTCTTGCTGAATGTTACAGAACATGATTTTTATTTTCAATACTGTTATGATGGGTTTTGGACAAGTTATCTAACCTCTATGTGTCACTGTTTTCATCTAAAATTTTTAAAAAAAACTCTGCAGATCTATTTTAATATTAGCAAGATAAAATCCAAATAAGCAAAGTATTTTTATTGGTGTTCATCTCTATTTAAACATTATCTTCCATTTTCAATTCTTCATACCTCAAATACTTGTATCACTCACTTTGTGGCAACATCTGTACAATTTTATTAAAGTAGTACTGGTAATAAATGTATAATCTGCAGGGCTAAAGATACAAAATAAAATTCTGGAAAAGAGAATACAAGGTGAAAACTGAAGTTATAGCTTAGTCTACCCAAAGTAGTCTACTCTTCACTGATAGACATATATCTCTCAGAATGGAGTAAGGACCAGCCACTAGACATGAAACATAGCATATAATTCTCAAACATCATTCAGTGTTGCTTTGTGCCTTCATGGAGTTAGCATCCTCCAGGGAAGGGCAGCATTAAGCGACACAGGCCTATATTGGGCACTGGTGAAAGGTCAAGAAATACAAAGGTTGAAAACATTGCATGCAGAATTTCTTAAAGAGGATGATTACTTTGCCTTGAAAAAGAAAGGAGGACCTAGTAGATACGTTTACATTTATAAAAGTCACCTGATCATAAAAATATTTTGCTTTCCTAAGTATTATCCTAGGTATACCACAAGATACACTTGTTGAACCAAAATTATTAGGCATTATATGTCAAACCAAAACATTTTTTAACCCAACCCACATACTCTCTCTGAGTGTATCTTTAGAATTTTAATAAATATTTGCCCTGTTTTTCTTTCTGGACCAGATCCTTTAGTATTTTGTTACACTTTGTTTTGTTTTGTTTTTGAGTCACTTGCTGGATTGGGTCTCTGCTTTTCTAAGACAGAAGACAGAAAATGTATTTTGTTGCTGTTGTTGCTGTTGTTGATCGCTCCTTTGCAACTAGGCACCATCTACAAAGAGCACCTGTTGCAGCCTGTTATCTATGAAGATAAATACATATTGCTAATGACATAGTCTTAGAGAGCGATTGACCTGTGAAAAATAAACTTGTTTCTGTTTCAAAAACAGGGAAACAGAAGGAACACCATGAAGAAATGAATCCCTGCCTGGTGTGAGATTGCATTGGTTGATACCTTCATCCCGGTTTGCCAATACCCTGTGTGTGACTTGCCTCTTTTAAATTATCATAATCAAGAAACTTCTCCTTGGCAAGGATGATAAAGTTAAATATGATACAGAAGAAGACATTAACATTATATCTTACACATCAACTATTTGCCTTGCTTACCAAGTAAAAAATGCAGGAACTGTAAGAGTGTCCAGCCTGTGACAGGTACCAGGGTTGAATGAATTATGCTGTTCATATATATGAGATTTGGGAGAATTACTACTTTGAATTTCTTGAGATTGCTGTTTCCCAAACTATAAGGTATAATCACAAAACATAGTGAATATTTAAATTTTAAAATATTATCATAGTAAGAAACATTGGCATTGATCCCCCTCATAGGAGTCCTCTTTCACTTTGAACACACTCAGCCTATTGTTCTTCCCATTTTTGGAAGAAGTTCTGGAAGCGCTTTTTCATGAATGTCTTTAGATGCACAGTAGTGACTGCATCCATGTCCTGAACTATTTCAAAACATTTACATTTCATAGTCATTTTGACTCTGGGGAGGAATTAGAAGTTGCACAGAATCAGACCCAGTGAATAAGATAGCAGAAAGTGCACCTCAGTGTTTTTATTTGACAGAAATTGGCATAATGTTTTTTTTCTTCTTTTATTTGTACATGTTTTCAGGACATACAGTTCACAGCCATCTTGGGGAGTGGGTCCATGTACATAATAGAGCTTGGTTCTTTTCCCTCCTTTCCCTCCCTCCACCCTTCCTCCTCCTCCAAATCCCCATTTCCCATGTTCATTCCTGTTGATACTGTTAATCCTATGTTAGTGACATATAATATTTACATTCTTTGAGGTTAACAGGTATGTAACTTTGCTCTGCCTACTTTCCTGTCTCCTGTAAAAAATTTTTAGATTTTTATTGAAACAGTCACTATATTTTCCAATCATACCTTGTCAAAATACACAAGAATCACAAAGAGAGTTGGTTAAAAACAGTTCCCTGAAATTCTGGATCCTTAGAATCTGCATTTTCAAATTCTCAGTAAAGGCTGTTGCTCTCTGGAGAATTATTGTAAGGAGCAAAACTCCAAATGATTTGAAATATATCTGCACCAAGTGTTCATTAGATTTAGCAACAAGATACCATGAATGAACTCAAGGAAAGCAATTTTTGTGGGGTTGTGAAGCAGAAGCTACAAGAAAGAAAAGTTAGGGAAATGTAAACAACAATGAAAAACACAAAGAGATGGAATATTAAAATGTGGAAAAAATAGCAAAGAGCCAAAGAGAAAAACAGGGTGCAATTGGAGTTACTAAAAACTGAAGCACGGATTATTGAATAAAATTCCTAGGAAGACTAGAGTGGTGGGAATCCAGAGCATAGACTAGTAACTTGTCTTGAGCAAAATAAAAAGAATGGAGAAAAGAAGGAGGAGGAGGAGGAGGAGGAGGAGGAGAGTAGGAGAATGCCTAGATTAGTAAAAATTTTTTAGATTAGTAAATTTTATTGCAGTAAGTATATAGTTTATGCTAGTGAGGAGGGGAGGCTTTTGTTGAGGCTGAAATATTTGAAGATTGTGAAACATATTGTAAACAGTCTTCTTTTTTTAGACCAATGAAAAATATTGACTAGAAAGCCATCATAGAATTATTGGCTATTTCTAAAGGCACAGTAGTGGCTCCAATCCACAGGTCATTTAATTGATTTTTTCACGCAGCACTTGCCATACAGGGTGTAGATACAAATAAGATAGTGAAGTTCAGCTGGGTTTGGGCCTTTGTCAAATGGGTACACTGAAAGGAACAAAATGGAGGAAAATTATTTATTTCTTGAAGGTCTGATTCCTGTGTCTTGTTAAACTTAGAAGTAGGAAGAGCCTTGTGTGTTAGTGTTATGTTGAAGAGAAACATTAAAATTTTAATTGATCAGTACTTGGAACCTGCCTAGATAATAATGGAGAAAGGCATTCATTAACAAGGAAAACTACATAAATTGTGACTTCTGTAGTGCATTAAGCTAAACTTCAGCCTGCATTTTAAATTCCTGCTACCAGGAACAACTGTTAGAAGAATAATGAAATAAGTCATTTTCATATAGCTATATCACATATTCATTATTCTCAACCTCTTAAAAAGAGCAGCCTATACAAATGAATTTAAGTGCTTTTTCATTAGTATAAATAAAATGTTAAGTGGTATGAAGAATTGCTGTAAATACTGTAGGCTAAAGTACTTTCAGTAATCTTTTTCTTGAACGATGGTGGCAGTTAAAAGAACATTTCAATACTTGTTCTTGATAATGACAACATAAACCCGAAGAAATAAAATCTCTTTTCTTGGAAAGCACATGATATCCACAGTTGGAAGATAGTATTATAAAATAGATTTCTCCTCCCCTTTTGATGCTCACAGGCCAATTCATTTTATAAAGAAAAAGGTGATCTGCTATTTTCACAGCTGTTCCTATTGCTCTACAAAGCTCTACTTTGGGCCAATATTACCTCTGGTTCCTTCTACCCCTCTATTTTTCTGTCTCTGGTGAGAATTAATTCCAAAACCTTATCAAGGAGTTCAAAGCCTTTTGTGATGTATCCCCAAGCTTCTTAAGTTGCCTTTCATTCTTTTTGTTGCTGGGACACACTACAGTACCTGACAACCACAATTTAAGGGAGAAGAGGTTTATTTTGGCCCATAATTTTAGTTCATAGTTGGTCAGATGATTTGCAGGAAAGCATGATGGAAGGGACTGGTGGGGAAAGCTGCTCACCTCATAGCAACCAAGAGGCAGAGAGAAAAGGGCAGATCTGGGAAAGGAGAGAAACCCTTCCAGGTCATGACCCCGGTAACCTACCTCTTCCAACCAGACTCCACCTCCTAACAAGTCAGCTATAGCACACTCATGGTCTAATCCTCTTCCCAAAACCTGCTTATCAGTGCAAGAGGCCTTTGTGGAACATTCTGGATATAAACCATAACACTGTTAAAATGTCTTCTTCAAGGGATTGAGTCCAGAGTTTTGGAAACTACATTCTTTTTTTTTTTTTTTTTTTTTTTTTGTGGCACCGGGGATGGAACTTACAGTCTCACGCCTGCCAGGGCAGGTGCTTAAGCCACTGAGACAAACTCCCGGCCCTGGTTTTTTGAGGCAGGGTCGCACTATGTAGCTCAGACCAGCCTTGCGCTCGCGTTGTAGCCCAAGCGGGCCTCGAACTCACAATGCTCCACCTACCTCAGCCTCCCAAGTGCTGGGATTAAAGGCATGCGCCACCACGCCCGGCTGGAAACTACATTCTAAGCCCACACCCCTTTGTAGTTTTTTGCTTGTTTGATGGATTGTTTTGTTTTTCTGAGACAAGGTCTCACTAAATCACTTGAACTGCCCAGGCTGGGTTTGAATTTGAGATCTTCTTTCCTCAACCTTCCAGAATTCTAAGATTATAGATGTATATTACTACACCCAGCTGAATTTCTGTACTATAGGAATTTAGTCTTAACACTAGCTTTGTTGTATTACTACTCCTAGCACTTACCATCAGTTGACATAGTTCATAATATTTTGTTTTTGCTTAATATACAACTTTTCTCACTAGAAATTCCTCTTCTTTCCTGTATCCTAGCAGTTATAAGGAGGCCTATCATGTAGTATGTACCCAACAAGCCTCAATGGATGAGCAAAGAATGCATGAATGAATATTAAGTGAATTATACCTTCAACTGGAGCTCTGATTCCAGATCTACTTTTCATGTCTCTTAGCACTTCTGTCCTCCCCCTTGTCCTCTGTGGTGTATGCATATTTGCTTTACAGCATGGCTGAATCAGCATAAAGTCTGGGCTCACTGCAGGGACCCAGGCAGCAGAGTTCCTGATCCTAAGCAGCACTGTGGCCTCCTCCAGTACGTGGAGTGAGTTGCACAGAAATGTAGCTCTGTAACTTGGCTTTCTGGGGGTGTACACTTCTGTCAGGCAGCTTTACACTAACGGCCATTTCAGAAAGTAGACAGGTTGGCAAAGCAAAAGGAATTGAGCCCTGCAAAGAACTCATCTCCAAGATTAAATCTTTGAAGATCCTCAGATAGCCATTATTATCCTGGCTCCCTTCCAGCTGAGAGAGTCAGCAAAATGATCAGTGTCTTATCTCCCAGGTAAAGGAGGATACTCAGAGCCCATTGCTTTTTGAGTGTATAAAATAAAAAATTTACCGAGTAGTTACTTCCTGTGTTTGGCAGTTTTAAGATACACAGTACTTTTCTGAAACAGAGTGGGGATTGGCAATAGCAAGTTTTCACATGCTAAAAGAACTCATCAGCTTCTTCTGGTGTGGTTGTTAAATGGATTTAAGTGCTGTGCTGTTTTTTTATAATACACAAAATTGTTGATTAAATATACATTGCATTTCACTTCCAAGGCTAGACCAAGATGCCAGCTAATTTAAAACTAATGTTAGCTAATAGACTAGAAATGTTGAAGAGATTCTTCTACAATTTCATCTTTTGACTAATTTGCCTTATAAATTAAACTGTTTCAACACACACACAGACAAATTATTTACACTTTAACATATTAAATCATGAAATAATCTCTACTTGTAGTCAAGGATGGACATTGACCTTCTTGTTATTTCATTGATCTTTCTTCTCTTGCTTTTTCTACATAGATTATAAGTTCCTTGAAAGCCAAGTGTGAGATTAATACTGTCCTCATTCTAATCAAAGAGTTTAACAAAGTGCTATGAACACAAAATGTTTTTAATGAACATTTGGTTAAATAATTAGGATTAGAAGTTAATTTGTTGTTGCATTACATAAAAACTTCTAAGAAGCTCTAAATTCTAGCTATTCAGATTTTATTAAACCCAAAGTAATTAATACTGATCCACAGACTAAAGATCCAAATTGAATTAGGCTATTCTGAAGGACTCATGCTGTGGACACATCCATTTTCAGTTTTATGTAAACTAAAGAACTGGAAATTTTAATCGAAATTTAAAATACAACTTTCCCCATTGCAACATCGTTTACTCTTTTGGGACATTGATGAATTCATTTGATATTTTAGCCTCAAACGAGCAAGGTCCCTGTTCTAGGCTCTGCACCTCAAGATCCCCAACTCTGTATATTTGGATTCCTTCCTAGAAGATAGCTGAGTTCTCTTGCCCTGCTTGGGTCCAGTTATGGACACGAATGCCATTGATAAGTGATGGACTAAACCCAGAATGGAACCCAAGCCAGCTCCGGTCCTGTTTTCTCCCAGTTGGAGAATTCTCTTTATTCTACATGTTGATTCACTAGTTGTCACAAGAAGCTCCCAGGTTTATGTCTAAGGGGAGTTGTATTAAGGGCTTATTTCTGGGAACTAATTCCAGAAGTATGATGTAACAAATGAAGTACTTTTTTTTTTGTAGTTTTTTTTTTTTTAACAATATTGCACAGACTTTGACTGCAAGGAAAGTATTGTCACACTAATGTTTAGTGACACTCACATAGTGAGGGAAAAAGGATTCAGGAATGTGGGTCACCAGTTGCTCATTTCTGATAAGTGAGTTTTGCTAACTCATGGGGGGCTTTGCATCAACTCTGGCCCCTCTGTGTTTGGGGAGCAGAGCTGCCTCTGATCCACAGAACCACAGGGAGATGAGGGTGATGCAGGCACATTTTTCCCTGTCAACCCCACATCCAGACACTTTCCCTGCAGTGTCTTTGCTGTTTCAGACAAAACTCCATGAATGATTTTATTTATATTCTCTGAAAACTTTAAAGACATTTTGTACATAATTGCAATGAATCCTTCCAAACACTGTACTACCTTGCCTCAAATCAAAAAAGTAGTGGTGTGCTCTCTTGTGTCAACCATTAAAACATTAGCTGCATTGGCCAAAGCCGCTGTAACAAATTACCGTGAACTTGGCGGTATGAAATAAAAGAAATTTATTTTTTCTCAGTCCTGGGGGTTAGAAATTCAACATGAGTTTCACTGGGTTGAAATGGAGGTGTCAGTAAGTCCATGCTCCCCACAAAAGCTCTAGTGAAGAATTTATGAATTCTGTTGCTAGTGGCTTTCATAATTCTGATTTTGTGGCCATATCACCCAAGCTCTGCTATTATGTTCACCTTGTCTTTTCTTCTTAGATTATTCACCCTGTACATCTTCTTATAAAAATATTAATATTCTACTTAGAGCCCACCTGGGTAATCCAGGAAAATGCCTGTACATTGAGATCATAATGTAATCATATGTGCCAAGTTTCCTTTGTATTATCATTAGCTACTTCCGGTAATGGAGGTCCTGATATATTTGGGAACTATTATTCAGCTGGAAACACTGGACAGGATGTGGACATCCCATAAGTGAGTATATTACTATTTTGTTCTGTTTACATATTCTTCTCTCTTGGTGATGGGTAGAAAGCAGAAGTACAGTCCATACTGAAAAGCTAACTTTCTAAGAAGGCAATGAATACCTGCTTAAAGGCTTCAAGAGGAGACGAGAAGTTATAAGTTATGTTTTTATGCTACAAGATTGTGAATAATAAATTTTAAAAATTATTTAAAGCATTTTTTGGTATATGGAATAAGGTTTGTTTTCAAGTTAGAGCAATAAGGGAGTTGCTGAAATAGTATTCACAGGTAGCATAATGAATAATTCAGTATTACAAATAATGAAGCAAACAGCATTAAGCAAATGATGAAGGGATGTACCAGTAAAAAGACATATCTTGGTTCAATACAAACAGGATTGAAAGATTTATAGCTTTCACCCTTTTCTCATGGAGTGGCAAAACTTCTCAGGAATGCTTGATGAGATAAGAACACCGGTTTCACTTTTTTGCCATTCTACATTATCCTACAGTACTTTTCATAGATATTTGGCAAATGAATAAATGAATGTAATTTTTGGGATTGTTTGTGAAAGAACAATTCCCATTCCATAATGGAAATATGTTCAGATATGCTGTCTCGTGACAACAGAATAAAATGGGTGCTAATTTGAACTATCAAAGAAAGACCCATTTTCTGTGTTTATCCCACTCTGTGTCTGGCCATAGTAGTTGGCCAAACCTCTAATTGCAGCATATTTGACAGTCTAATTGCAAACTTTTAAGACTTTGATCAAATTTTCAAAGAAAATTTTCCTTCTTTACAAATTTCCAAGGAGATCAATTGCAAAAATCACCAGCAGCAGCCTTGCCAAAGAAAGAATACTGCTTCCCACAGGTACTTTAGAAATGTGTGAAAATCTTTGGCTTGTCACAATAATTGTAGAGAAAGACTCAAAACTAGGGAGCAGAGATCTGAAATCATGGTACAACAAAGGAAAATCTTGTGTTCCATGTGCCATTCATATGTGTGAAAAATGTATCTTAAAGGGTCTTCATTTTTTAAAAAAATTTCCATGTGACATGTAAAATATTGTGTTGTTTTAATAATGAGACTTCACTTATACATTGAGTTTTCTAGGATTGGAACTTCTGTGTCAGTTGAGGACAGAGTTCACTTCATTGTGCTTGAAACTTTACATAATCTGGTAACCATTTTGCTAAATTATATCACACCAGAAAAAAAGTCTTGTGGCATTAGGTATATACTACTCATGTAACAGTTTACATTAGTAGCTGTCATATTTACAGTAAATCTGCATGTACATGTATGAATCTAATGTTTTAATTATTACTTCTCAAGCATTTCTGTATTGAAGCACATAATGTGTTTTGTATTCTAATTCTATCTGATGCTATCTTGGTGCTGGAATTAGGGGATTCCAATGAAAAATCATGTTTGAAACTTGTTAGGTCATATTATTTATGATAAAGAACTAAATGTTGCAAGTGGATTTTTCAGAAGCAGTAGTGTGAAACATTTAAATGCAGGCTTCACTGCAGAACTAGACCATAAATTAGAAAGTTCAAAAGCATCGGAAACAATTAGTTTGTTAGAGGAATGACAGTATTATGGTTTAGATCTAAAATCTCCTCCAAAAGTCTCAGATATTTGGAAGGTGATTATATCATGGGGCACAATAATCATCAGTGGATTTGTTGCTGAATGTGCTTTTCAAAAGTGGGAATTTGGAGGAGGTGGGTCACTGGGGATATGACCTGGAATTATGTATTTTTGTCCTCAGTTCCTCCCCCCTCTCTGCTCCCTGGCTGCCATGAATTGAATGATTTTCCTCTGCTAATGCTGTTCTGCTTGCTGTTTCTCCCTTGGAGCCAGCAGGGACTGGACTGAACTCACCAAAACTGTGAGCCAAAATATACCTCATCATTTAAATTGTGGGTCTCAGGTATTTTGTTCCAATGATAAGAAAGTGATTAAGATAAAGAGGATGTTTATGAAATCAACCTCACTTGGTATTCTTTTTGCCCTTTGATGTCCCTTGTAGGTAGATAGATAGATAGATAGATAGATAGATAGTTAGATAGATAGATAGATAATAGATAGGTAGATAGATCTCCAGGGACAAAGCAAAGGCAATATTCTGGAAGCAACATGGAACCAATGAAAGAAACTGTACTACTTAGTTACCCAGACTGAGGTAATTGTTTTGTACAAGAAGGTTTATTCAGTTTTGAATGGAAATGCTACAGTTGTCATAGAGGCAATCTATTGTACTTAAATCTATTTGCATTTTCGTCAGCCTAAGTCATGCTGATTGCTTATTGTTGGACAACAATTATGAGACAAAGAAAAAGATCCACTTTGGGAACACTGGACTGTAAACCCTACAAAGAGAAAGTCTTAATACTCTTTTTACAGTTATTTCTCTACATCCTAGAAAAATGTTTGAACAAAATAGTCACTATTTTTTTCCTAATTTTTCAATGTACGTGTAAGAGAATACCAATCTGAGACTTAGCTTTCTGACTTTGCTATTTATATCTTTATTACTGATTATTTTGTAGAACTAGAACCTAAATTCAATATAGAGCAAGCTCATCTGAAGATCATGGCAAAATTTCAAAATGTATTCTTGATAATTAATGTGTTTAAAAATCACAATAAATTTTGTAGATAGTGAAATGAATCTTCCACTGTGAAATACTAATGTAAGCATGAGTCTAAATAGGACTCCTCAGATTCTGCTTCAGTAACATAAATTCCTACAAGGAAAATTCCACTAGCCAGAATTTTGACTCAGTGGGTTTTCACTAAAGTTTATTTTAAAGCTATTTATTATTCAAACACAAGAAGATTTCAGGCAAATCATGAATCATTATCATTAATTATTCACTGGGATTAAGGAATCAGTTATAACCATGTCTCCCTTTAATCCTGTTTTATTAATTTATGTTCTTGGCAAACTCTTCTACTAAACAGATTCTAGCTTACTGCAGGGATTTAGAGGAAGAATAGAAGGTCCCTGGGGTCAAAGAGCAGCATTTGCTTTAATTTGATAAAATAAATTAGCATGGGATTATGGGTGCTATTAGCATAAAATCCCCACTACTGCTGCTCTGGCCTTCAGGAGAATGTTCAGTGATTATGTTGACTCTTGCCTGAATTTCTATCAGATTAGAGCTTCCAAAATATCTGTCCTAAGATGATCAGGCCATGTGGAAGTTGTCTTTGCAAGCATGTGTGCATGCATGTGGTCATAGAGTCTTTTTACATGGTGGTAAATGGATGAAGGAAATGGTGGATTTCAACCTCACAGAAGACCTTTAGGTCATTTACTGATCCATTCAGCTTTACTTTTATACACTGGAACAGACAAAGTAGAACAGAAATTTCCCTTGAGATATCATTTTCAAAATTTAGGACTTTGCAGAGATGTCTCTGATTTCACTTTCTCTCTTCTCTTGAGATTGTAGGTATGATTTCTAGCACCTTAGTCAACAGTATGATTACATTTCAGATTTCTCTCAAGGAAAAAAAAATAAGATTTCTATGCCTTTGATATATACAATTCAAAGTTCTGCTTCTTCCACATTTGTTTTGAAATTAGCTTAAGCTGAGTTTAAGTACAGTTCTATATTTTCTGACTTTTATTGAACATACCTGCTTTTTGCTATACATTCTCTTCACTGCTTTAGATGCCAGTCATATTTCCAGTTGGGCTTCAATTTCTCAGGCAAAGGCAATGCATGCAGTTTTGCCCTGCTGCAGAAGGGGGCATGTTACTTGTGTTGCATGGGACTTCTTAGCTTTTGTTCCAACAACCGTTCCCTTTGCATCTTTACATTTTATACATACAACTTGGTTCTAAGTCACACACCTTCTTTCAAACACGAAGGGCAGAAATGCAGATGCACCTTAGTTTATGAAATGCAAGCCTGTGAATTTGCAAATTAATCATGCTTCAATTAGTTGTGTCTATTTTTAAATATACTGACAACTAATTTTAAAATGTTTTTATGTTGTGAGAAGATCATCTCTTCTTTCTGGCTTAAAAATTCTGCTCCATAATTATTGGTTTTGGGTTTTCCTAGAAAAATGAGATATTGAACTTGAGACTCTCCTTCCAATTGTAGCATTCTTTTCTAGATAACCTAATGTTAGGAGCATTCAACGAGGCCTGAAAGGTAGCCCCACTCTAAAAAGTTTTCATTTAGATGGAGAAGCAACTAAAGGGCCTTGCCAAATGCTTATATTTTATCACTGCTTGTTTGTGGTTGAACATCACCAATAAGTCTGAAAGAATTGACTTTGAATTGTTTTCTTCCCTCTGAGAGAACAAAGCTTCTAGAACTTCCAATGTCTATGTTAATGTAAATATTATTATGCATGTTTCTTTCTTTCTCTTTTTTTTGGGGGTGGGCACCAGGGATCGAACTCACAACTTGCACCTACCAGGCAGGTGCTTAAGCCATTGAGCCAAACTCCCAGCCCTAGTTTTTCGAGGCAGGGTCACGTTATGTAGCTCAGGCTGGCCTTGCACTCATGTAGTAGCCCAAGTCGGCCTTGAACTCACAACGGTCCTCCTACCTCAGCCTCCCAAGTGCTGGGATTAAAGGCGTGTGCCACCACATTGTATTTATGCATGTTTCTTATAGGGGGTTGGAATGGCCTCAAATGGGTGGATGCATGAAACACACTTAACAGTCATCAGGTTCAGTTCCATCATCCTACTCATGACGGTCGATCATTTTTTCTTGAGACAAACAGAACAGCTGCTGTCCTGAAATCTTGATGATACCAGGAAAGCATGTCATTTCAATGGTCCAGGCTCAGCTTCTCAGATTTCTATGCATCATGAAACACAGAAAATCGTAACATTTGTAAGGCACCTATGAGTCTGAAAGAAAACGATCCCAGTTCTCTAATTTCTTTTGTTTCCTATTATGGCCATCTGAGGGCTGAGGAATGAATTATCATGCTAGCCTCCAGAATTAATATGAAATGAGGATTTCAGATTCTAGACATCGTGGAGTCTTTCGAGGAGTGCAGGTTTCTCTACCACCATCTCTAAAGTGCATAGTTAATTGAGAAATAAAGCCACAAGAGTGAATAAACAAGCAAATCGCTCACAATATTTGACAGGTGAGGCATTACTAAAGAGTGTTTCATACCTGAAATCAGAGGGTAAAGAACAGCTCCTTAATACTAAAAAAGAAATCGCTCATAAAAAGGAAATGCTGAATTTTTAACTACTGACATGATCCAATCATTCTTTCTCAATTGGTGTGTGGGTACAATTAGGTTTCTGTCTCAATTATGGTAACATTTGGGACTATGGAAGATCTGCATTTCCAAATCCTATTGCTCACAGATGATGTCATTAATAGAGTGATAAAAATCAGAACAAAGCTTGTCTCTTATCCTTTCATTTTGCATATTTCCTCTCCCTTCCCAACATGGGTTAGAACAAATCTACCTTGAAGCATGGTGTAAGACCTCCCCCAAACACCCCAAAACACCCTGAAAACAATGTCCTGGGAAAGGAGCAAAGCTCTCACCAAGACTTCGATAGTCTGGAGCTGCTACTTTCAGTTAGCAAATAAAAATCTGAGGCCTTATTGCAAAGATGAGTTATTTCATTTCATGAAATTTGTATATGTGCTGTTCAAAGTTATTTGATATTAAAAATGTGAGAGGGAAACTCCTCTGGGAGTCACAAGGCAGCAATAACATTTAAATAAATTACCGAGCCTGACATATAAATAGTTCATCTCTTAATACCCCACAACTCTTCACGATCATTCTTGGCTGTAACCGTAATGCTTTAGGTACTAGTCTTGTTTACTACGCCTTGGGAATGTTATTTATTTTGCCTTTTATCTCATTTAAAGTTGTTTTAGTGACTTTTTTTTTGGAGACAATACTGACACCCAACAACTTAAGGAGAGGGTTTTATTGTTGTTGTCTGTTTGACTCACAGATTTAGAGGTTTCAGGTTATAGTTGACTGGCTCCAAGGCAGAAAAAGCATGGTGAAAGCGTCTAGTGGAAAAAAGTTGTACATATCATGGAATTCACAAATCACATAGCAAAAGGAACAGCTGGGGAGAGTGATAAACCCTCTTGGGTCACAGTTTCAGGGACCCACCGTTTCCCACCAGACTGAATCTCCTAAGACCGCATCCTGCTCTCAATTTTTCAGTGGATTAAATCACAGATGAGTATACTACTGTCATGACTGAACCACCTTTCTAAAGCCTAGTCATTGCACACATGAACCTTTTATGGGACATGCTAGATATAATCTATAACAGACGACTTTACCTTAGAAGGTGCTGGACTACCAGGACATATGAGTAGAGGTATAGGCAATGCTTCTGCACCTGGCTACCTCTTCTCAACTGTTACTCAAAATGGTGCCACTGAAAATATTACTTTTTCAGTCAAGTGCCCTAACACTAGAGACACTTTCAGTAGCCAGCCCTATAGTAAAGAAACCTCATTTCAATTTTTTTTTTCCAATCAGCATATTTGCTTTTCTAGCCTGTATCCTGAGAACGGACAATTGGTTTTAATAACTACTCTCACTGGCAGCAGTCAATGTTGACTCTGTAGATTCCTTGTTGGTGAAACCCAGTAAATCAGCCATTTTCAGGTGAATTTCAAAGTAAATGGTGGCCTGAACCCAATAGTTTGATCCACAACTGCACCTCATGAAGGCTTTCCTTTTTGCAAGCTTGTGGGTGAAATTTGGATATGAAAAGAGGGGTACACTGTGCCTCTGTCTCAACCCATATATGTCCACTTGGAGGGTGTGTACCAGAAGAGAGGTCAGAACACCTATAGCTGTACCCCAACCCTTTATACCTGCCCTCTTTGCCCCTGCACAGAGCACCCAAGTAGGGGCAGGGGAAAATTCTGGCATGAGAGCTGAAAACACGAGATCCTACACATGGTCTTGTCCTGCCATCTAGTTTCTCAGTGCCTGTTCTTACTTCTATTTTCACATTTGTAAAATGAGAAAACTGGACAAGATTATATATTCCCAGTGGTGGCAATAATACCCCAACCTGGCAGACAAAAATTAGTTCTTGGGGCCTAAAAGTAGTTTTTTAACTATTATACTGATTTCCAATCTTTTTTTGAGCTTGATTCAGCCTGATAAAATCTCATTCTTTAGCAAGGAATTTATCTTTTAAGGAGAATTTAAATTTATTTTTTCTCCATGTGGGTGGGACACTGAAGAAAGAAAAAAAGACTAAGAATGCTGCTCTAGAATGAACTCTAACATCGTTAGAATTCTAAATTTATGAGATTCAATGAGATGCAGAAATTTCTGTGAAATGATGAGACCTAGAAAATGAATTTAATGAAGAAATGTTTTTCTGTGACTGAATGCATTTTGGTTTGCAGAACTAAAATTGGAGGTTGCTTGTTTATAAACCTGGTAGGAATATAATATAGATTCAATAGTATGCAATTCTTTAAATGTTGTATTTTTATTTTATGCACAAATGCCAAGAAAAAAATGAAGCATACAACTTTCTGGCTAAGTATGATTTCTCTCTAAAACAAATAATTTAAAGAGCACATAAATATTAACATTAGTAGAAGGCAAGCAATGTAGAATAAGATCAAAGGAAATAAGCATTATCTTAAGTTAGGCATAGTTTCGGCCTAATTCTTGATCAAGAAATGGTAAATTTTCCATTCAACTTCTATTTTGTAGAAACAAAGTCTTTCCGTTCTGACATGACTCTCCAATACAATTTTACAGAGCTCCCTTAATCATTTTAGAGTATATTAACTGCTAGTTTATGGGCATATTAGATAGAAAGTATTAATTTTAATTTCATATTCTTCAAATTCTTAATTAACTCTCTAAGTGTTCCATATATCCTCTTGTATAATTCATCTTTATGCAAAGGAAATTCACTTTTATTGAGTGAAGCACAACAGGGAAACAATGCTGGGAAAGACAGCAAGGGTATGAAAAGTGTATAAGCTTCACACGACTTTAAATTTTGATCTCAAAATTCTTACAATGCTGTGAAGTTTAATTTCTTTGTAATAATATCTAAGGACTATTGTAACAACTTAGGGATGTTATAGTAACTAAGTGCATAAATTATTTAGAGGACCACTATAGAGCTTGTATTATAAGGACTTCTTTGATGATGACTATTGTTATTATTTGGTATTGAATATTTTCTTTGTTCTCCCTATTTATAGCTTTGGAAGTAATAGTAAAAATCACTAGCTTATTATCCTTAGCCAAAACTCTCTCATAGTCCTTTACTAATCAACATCAATTGATCCACATTACTAATTTCCTAATTTCTATTGATATTTTCTCTCACATCTCTTGAAATAAACATGAAGTTCATACTGTTTAAAAACTCTTCAGGTTCCTTTACATTTTAATCCTCAAATTGGCAGATGTCTTCTGTTCTCTTTCTTTTTTCAGGACATCTCAATAAGCATTAAGGAGTTATTCATCTGCAGTCCTCCTCAGCACCTATCAAGCGATGTTCAAACATAAAATGAAGCCTGGAGTAATGGTGAGCCCAGAAACATAGGAATCAGCCAGCTTCTAGCTTGATAGTCTCCCTCATTAGTCAACACAGAATTCCCTTCCACTTCTACAGTCTATTCTGTAGTCTCTCGAGCATTGCTTCCTGTTATCTAAAGCAAGAAACATAATTTTGGAACTCCTAATTGTTTTTCATCAGTAATGTTGGCCTCACCTCTACTCCTCACCTGAGCCCTATTGCTTTAAGACACCTCCACATCTGTCTGTGAACTGTTGTCATGTTTAACATCCTATGAAAGATTAGGCATTTTGTAGGCATTTGTAGGACTAATGGGCATTTTATAGGACTAATTGCTGTGCTGGGCAGCTAGTGATCAGATACAACAACAGAGTTGATTCATCAGCAGCACTCCCCATCCTAGGGCAGAATGCTGGTGTGTGTTTGCACTCTGGGGTCTGAAGGCAGTGGTTTTCAATAGCTGCTCTACTCAGGTCAGCCTGCTGACCAGCTTCTGAGCATAACACGATGAGTATGAAGGGTCTCTTTACAACAGTACTGGTCCATATGTTCTTATAAAACTTCATATGACGTGTTTGATGGGTTGTGAAATATACAATGATTTTGTAAATATTCTTACTCATTCTTATGAAAGAGTAGACTTCTCTGGGCTGGGGATATAGCTCAATTGTGCAGTGCCTTCCTGGCAAGTGCAAGGTCCTGAGTTCGATTCTCAGTACCAAAAAAAAAAAAAAAAAGAAAAAAAGAAAAAAGGTAAATTTCTCAATTTGCTACATGTGATGTTTCCATTTCCACTCTCTGGGGGAAAGGCATCTTATCTGTTCCCTCTGAAGATTGCTAAGTTAGTTAGATGTACTTAGGATACACAAATGTTCTTTTTGTTTTACTCTCTGCTTTGAGAAAAGCAACTATTGATGCTGAGATATAAGGAAATATGAGTTTGTAACTGTGGAAGAGACTTCAGACTTTACTCCATTTCTGTTGTTTGAGTGAGAAGGAAATGGAGGTATAGAAACATACAAGTCAGTGAAAGAGTGTGGATGATAAGGGCCAGAAATGGGGTGCTGACACACATGAAGTATTTTCTCATGGTTTTCTCTTAACCTTGGCTAGATGACAAGGTCCTTGAAATCCGTAAGTAATATGCAATATACTTTACTTAACTAAAAATAATGAATAAGCATTAAATAATGTTAAATATGTATATAAATTACAGATAGGGATAGAGCTGGGAGCTTACCAAATGTATTCTACTTCTCCTTCCATGGTAACACGTTATGAGTAGAATAAGGCTAAACAAACTGAGACATAATTTCCCAGTTCCCACCTCACCAGTATGAAGGAAAATGATGTGTGTTACATCTGGGCAAAGTCCTTCGAAAAACAGTTCAGGTATCTGCCCACTTTCTGTACTGATGTTCTAAGTAAATACAGTCTTCCCAGGCCTGGGTGGAATGGCAGAACTACAAGACAGAAGATGCTTGAGTATCTGAATTTTCATGCAGAAGAGAAGTATTTGCCAACCAAGCAGTTCCTCTTTGACCATCATCAGAACAGAAATAAAATTTCATTGTGTTAAACCCATGTCACTGAAGAGTCTACACATGATAACAACTAAAGCTATCTTTGAAATGGAGTCAAGTAAAAATGGCCAAATTTGATTCTCACAAAATGTATATTAAAAGGAAGATACAGATTACACAAAAGAGACATCTAATTGCACCTAGTGTTGTGAGCATCGAAGAGTTGTGGATCTCATACTCCATCTCGGAGGTATATACAGTTGGAGTCATGAACTGCAGATAGTAATTGAAAGGTCAGATTGATGAGACTAGCACCAGAGATAAGATTTCTATGACAGATTGATGGATATTCCACTATCAAGGTGTACTTTTAATCATAATCTCATTACTTTACTTCTGATGGTTGAACTCACCTTGCAAGAAGAATTTGGTTCTGTGAATGGCCTTCAGGGCTGGGGGAAAAGGGAGGGTAGTAGAAGAGAGAAACAGAGACAAAGAGAAGGAAAAAGCTATGAGAATATATGAGTGAGGAGGTATAACCAAGTATTTGTGGAGCGGGTAGAGGAGATAGAGGGCTAGAAACAATCCTGGATCTGCAGATTCCTCTGTAAGACCAGAGGGAAGTCATCCCAAGCCAGTAAGTGTGTCATGGGGAGAAATGAGGATTTAAACTTAATAGCAAATGGATCCAGCAATGCAGCTTTGTAGAGCTGTGGGGGAGTTTGGTTCTTAGCCCAGAGAGAGCTTAATAGAAGTCAATAATGAAATCATCAAGATGCAAGCATTAAATGTTTAAATGTGCTGTCTTTGCCTTTGATTACAAAGGCTTTGTTTCTCCCCAAGCACAATCTCAAAGTATATACTAAAATCTTCATTCAAAAGGAAACAAACTACTCACTTCACAGACACACACCAATATATATATATATATATATATATATATATATATATATACACATGTATATATATATACATATATATATACATATATATGTGTATATATATATATATATATATATATATATATAACAAGTCGTATTGTCTTTGTTCATTATCTCTTTCTTTTGCGAGGGAAAAATCAAAAGCAAGGGAACTGAAATAGTTACAGCACGGAGACAAGGGAAAGCTCTGAATATAAATGGAAATGCATGTTGAGGTAGATTTTGTCTAATAGCCATCCAGTTTTAAATATTTGCTGTTCATACAATCTTTTTTCCTTCTAAAATTCAACAGCAGTGGTGACCAGATCTGTAGCACTTTCAACAAAAGAAACTTTAAATATTTCATCAACATTTATTTATTAAACCTCATTAGACTCTGGACAGGAATAAAAATACATTTTATTCACACGAAGCAAATTCCCACAGTAATTTTTTTTCTTTTTTCACCAAACCTCACATTCATGGAAACACTAATGCTGAATCTTTGCTGAATTAGTCACTATTCTTTAAGGGATGATTGCAGAAGTGAATCTGGCATGGTCCCTGTCATTAGGTGGGTCAAATATAATTATTTTACTCTCTTCTGCAATTAAGTTTCTAAGTAAAAAAGGATGTCAAAAGTACACAGAATATTACACTATATTGTTTGCAAAGAAAATGGCAATATATTTTTCAGTAAAGTTTCATCTCTTCTATTTTATTTATTTATTTATTTTATTTATTTATTTATTTTTTTTTTTTTTTGTGGCACCGGGGATTGAACTCACAACCTCACACCTGCCAGACAGGCGCTTAAGCCACTGAGCCAAGCTCCCGGCCCTAGTTTTTTGAGACAGGGTCACACTGTGTAGCTCAGGTTGGCCTTGTGCTTGCGTTGTAGCCCAAGCCGGCCTCGAACTCACAACGCTCCGCCTACCTCAGCCTCCCGAGTGCTGGGAGCATCTCTTCTATTTAAACCTACATAAAAATTGGGAAAAAAAGTTAAAACATGGTTCTCACTTTTCATGTTTTGAAAAGAATATTCCTTCTGGATCTGACACTGAAATTTAGGCTTTATCTATTTCTTTTTCTCTTGGTCCTGGTACCTTCCTCAAACAAAAAGTGCATTAGAAAAGAGACGCTTTGTGCTTCAATATAGTATAAACAACAACATTCAGATGATGGAAGCAAGAAATAGGAATTCTAAAACCCCACTGCTTTGTCTGCTGCTGCTTCCCTGAGGTTGAAAAGCAATCATTATAGGAGGGCTCCAAAATTATGACCACTGATAAGGTTCAAACTGTTGATTTTCACCTTATACTAATTGGGCAAAGGAGACTCTAAAGAGTATGCACTGCCTATTGTGAATTATTTTTCCAGTTTCTATGGTTTATGAATTCTGACTGACAGCAATGAGAGAGGAGTCTAGACCTTTGAACAGATACCCCAACAAAAGTGCCCAAAATTTTCATTAATGCCTTTCTTGCCAATACATTTTTCTTTCAGAAGCAGTCAGTGTTCTTATTTCTGTCCCTCTAGCCTAGTTTTGTGTATTCTATGATTTAATGTAAATGAAATGGCAGAGTATACATTATTTTCTAGCTGGCTTCATTCCACATCATTACGTTACTAAGATTCATCCCTGCTATTAAGTTTATCAGTAGTTCCACTCTAAAAACACAATGCATATTTTTTCAATATTCACTTGTAGATGTAGATTGCTTCAGGTGTTTTTTAAACTATTGTATATAAATGTAATATGAAAATTCTTGCTCTCTGTGTGTTACTCTTACTATGTTTCCTGGGAAAGCAATCGCTGGATCATGGGCTAAGTAGATGGTCAACTGTGTAAGAAAATATCAGTTTTGCAAGTGGACAACTATTTAACAAAAGCATTTAAGAGTTCCAGTTGTTTCCCATTTATACCAAGCTTTAGGCTTGTTAGTCTTTCTAATTTTAGTCATTTTAATGAATGTGTATTTGTATCAGATTAAGGAATTAATTCACACATTCTGGACAACAAATAATATTGAGGAACATTTCACAATCATTTTGGGCTTTACTCTGTTCACTCCTATGAAGTGCGAGTTAAAGCCTTTTGCCAATTTTTGAAATAATTAATTATTAATTTGTAGTAGTTTAAAAATCTCCACATAAGTTCTTTGTCAAACATGCTTTGCAAATATATTTTTTCCAATATTGCATGTCACATACTTGTTTTCTGAACTGTGTGCTGTGATGGACAGAATATTTTCACTTCAATAAAGTCAAAGCTATGTGGGTTTTTTTGTTGATGTGTGACTATTTACTTTTTATATCCTATCTAAGAAATATTTACCAATTTTAAGGCTGCAAAAATATTTATTTATATTTTCCCTTTAGACTTTTACATGGTGTATCTCAAATTGACTTTCACGTGTGCTGTGAAGAAGTAGCATCAAGGATAAAGGGAAAGGAAATTTTCCTTTCCATCATTGAGGAGTGTCCTGTTGAGAATAAATAGATAGATTCATATATATACATACATATATATAATATGCTTAAATATATTTGTTAATGTTTATATGTGTAAAGTGTTATGACATGTTGCTATCTGTGTAGAGAAAGCACTTGCTTGCTTCCTATTAACTCATCAGTTCTCAAGAGCACAGACATGATTGCGCCATGACTCCTTCAAGGGAGTGAAAGAGAAGCAGTCAAAGCTAACAAATAGTCTGGAACATTTTGGGTATACCGGTAAAAATTGATATGCCTGCATCAATAACTGGATAAATAAGAGAACTTGAGGTCCATCTGTGAAGGTTTAAGCCTACTTAGAGTTAGAAGTTTGGCTAACATCTCAAGAAGAACCTAGTCTCCAGAAATCCATGGAAGATAGACAGGAAAAGAAATGATTAATTTTGATTTAGAATTTGTAAACACACCTTACATACAATGACAACATGAGATATACAAACCAGGAGATGATTTCAGATGTGAAAATGTGACCACAGAAAACAAAGAGATTTTTTGCTCTGGGTTCAATGTCTTAGAGGGAGATACAGATAAAATATGTGAGCACATCTATGAATCATTTAGATAAAATTATTTAAGAGTCAAAGATATTTGGGGGCATATATTATTGGCACTTGATATCTTAACTCAGATTACTATAATGAGAAGAAAACTTCTGATTTTGTTCTGAAATGAATTTCACTTTTAAATGTTAATTCCCCTGAATCTACCTTAGCATGTATTTTACCCAATATATCATTACCTAGTTTATATATACCAGCTTAACCACTGACACATACACTATGATTGTTTTAGCTTTTCCTTGGGAAGCAACAACGACAAAAAAAAATGTGAAAAGAATTTGGTTTTCTGTTAAGCCATCTTCATGAAATCACGTAAAACTGTATGAAAGAATAATTGGAAGGATCTGAAAAGTTTCCTAGAAAGAGATTTTTAAATTATTATTTAGCAGGATACTCATGCTTAAATAAGGCTGAAACATCTATTGAATATAGAAAAGTGGGTTTTGATATTGAATGTCTCAATGATATCAAACTGAGAATACGTTGTGCGTTCAGTATGTTTTTCAAATATATTTGACCACAGAGCATCCGATTAACATCTTCTGAAATAGCATCCCATTTACATTTTTGGGAATGGAACTCTCAGAACAGACTGAGAAATTTTACTGTACTCTGGACCAACCTGTTATGCTATCTTTGAAGAACCAGTTTCTGCTATTACTCCTTTCCATAGAAGCTTGCATTTTCTCTAATATCCCTTTTTCATCATCATAGAACACTGATGAAGAAAGATGCAATGGAAAAGAAATACATTTGATGGTTTTACACTGAAATTTGTTGATCTCACACTTGGGTCCAGCTGACATCTCTGCTCAAATCTCATCCAGCAGTCCCTAGCCTAATAGCCTGTCAAATCATGATGTAATTCATTCTTTCTTCCCCCTTGAACCTGCTGGAAGAGTTAGTATGTAAATTTCAACCTATTTTTAAGGGTTATTTTCACTCAAGTGAAATCTATCAAGGAAGGAGGGTTATTTTTACAGCATACAGCAACTGCTGATCACCATGGCAACCGGCCTGGTGAAATGCAATAAAGCATCCCTCTGTTATCGTAAACACAAAAGAGAAACACTGAAATCTAAAAGAAAGGCAATTATTGTAGGGGAAGGAAACAACACGCCAATGGAATACTTGCAATATTGTGTGCCTTCACGGAGCTGGCTGGACAGCATCTCCAAAGCTCTCCCTGTCCAGCCTTTGCACTCTACTAGTTGGAACTAAACAAAGGTTGAGTTAAGAGCACTTAGAAAAGCCAGAGTTGCTCTCTATTCTAGCTGGAAAAAAAAATCATGCATTATTGCAAACAATATAAACTTTTTTTCCCTCATTTCTTAAATCATGAAATGATCTTAGAAAACATAGACATTAGGGAGGAGGAAAAAAGTACCCATATCTATCTGGATTTCTTTAGGGAAGCATTTTACTGTTGACTGTGGAATTATGGATAGAAAAAAAAGAACAATCTGATATATATATATATATATATATATATATATATATATAATGTTCTCATTGCTTGTCTTTTATTGATGTAAATTCTAAGGAAATGAAAGCAGAGATGCTGAGAACAATTACTAAACTTCAGATCCCATGTGCTTGGATTCATGTAAAATCCAAGGAGTCAAGAGTACTTGGAACAAACATTTAAACTGAGATAAATTAAAATGGCCACATTGTAGGTTAAGAAACTAGTGTCCAGAAACATTCAAGCTCAAGATGAGCTGAATGCAGAAGCTCAACTGGAAATTATTTAAAAAAAATGGATCTAGAATTAAAAGACAGAAAAAACTTAAGTGGTTTCAGCTTTTAAGAGTCATTTCCTCACTCACCTGTATCTTGAAAATTAGTTTTTCCCTTCCCTACAAAAGTCACCTCCAGCTGATATCTTTAGGAAGGAGAAGTGATTGTCCCATGTCACCTTCCAGGCTGTGACCTGATAACTACTGAAATGCTCTGCTTGGTCACTGTTCGGGAGCTGCTGCTCGTGGACTTCAAAGCACAGTGCACTCCTCGACACAAATCTGCCCCTTGCATGTGGAGCTTTGAAGATATAGGCAGAACGTTCTCCTTCACAGGACTACCATGCTGAGCTTGGGTTTATTGACTTTACTGTGTTTGTGTAAAACTAAAGGGGATTACATCACATGAAACAAGACAGTAAAACTGGCAGCTCATATATAGCATTTACAGTCGGAGGGGAAAGTGCCCAAGGTTAAACACTTCATGTGTACAGCTCAGTTACAAAACTGGCTTTCTGGTCTGTAAAAAGAGCCTTCCTCTCTTCTTTATCTTCTAATGTCACCACACACATCTCCCATCTCTTTGGAGAGCTCTACTTCCTACTCTGAGAGGTAGAGCTCATCCCAAGATCCATTCTTTAGCCTCTATCAATATGTTTCATTATTCATTCAATAAATATTCATTAAGTGCTTACTCTATGCCAAATAATGATCATGGCTTGGTGATAAAGCAATAAACAAAACAAGAAAATCTGTACCTCATGGGGTTTATGTTTTAGCGAGGGAGATTGACAATAAATAAATAAAGCAAATATCTAATATATCCTGTGGAAATGGATTGTATGAAATAAAGTTAGAAAGAAGGGAATAGAAGAGTGCAAGGGAAGGCATTAATTTGTAATAGGGTGTTTAAAAATGACCGTACTGTGAAGGCAACATTTGAGCCAAGACTAAAACCAGGTGAAGAAAAGAAACACATAACTAAATATTATAGGTTGCATCAATAAAAAGGCAATGGAACTGAGGCTGGAGAATTTCTGGAATATTCTTGGAGGCTGGTGTAGCTCCAGCCAGTAAATAAAGGATAGAAGAATGGGTGATGTAGTGGGAAGGCAGTCTAGCAGCCCCTGTGGGCTTCTTTATGATCTTGTAAGGACTTTCGTTGTAAACAGAGGAAGGGTATGTTCTGATCTACATTCTAATGGGATATCTCTGACTTTTGTGTTGAGAATACACTGCAGTAAGACAGAAGCAAAGAACCTAGTTCACGGGCTAGGGCAATAACCTAGGGCAGACATCATGAAAATGGACAAAAAAATCATAAAAATCATAGTGGAATCAAATATATATATACATATGTTCTGCAAGCATTGTTTATGGTTTTCTAAAACTATGTTATACCTAAAGTCATACCTTAGTGGCTCTGGAAGGACAGTGCATTTTAAATTGTTGTCTGTGTCCCAAAAATATTCATGTGCGAGACAGTGCACCAAATCCAGGTATCTTGGAAGCTTTCTCACCAGTGGAAATTATAAGCACAGCTTTTTATCTGTATGGTCCAACAGGTAAGTGTCAATCTTTCTCTGTCTCTTATATATGCAACAATCTACCGACTTGCATTCACCATACAAACATATACATAGGTGCACACACCCCAAAAGGACAAATAGTCATTCTTCAGGATATGTAATATAAATTAGTGCTCCACAAATTATGTCTATTTATCCTTGATGGTATCTAGAATGTGGGCTGCAATTGGATAGAAGAAAAAGTACTCAATTTCTTTTTACTTACATTTTACAAATCTAAAATGTAAAATCATGATTTTTCATGACATTTGGCAGCATTCTTAGACATAGATTTTAAAATCCAAACATGTATTCAGAGACTGCATTGGTGAGTTCACTCCCAAAGATGTACTTAACAAAATAGAATACATTTCAAGCAAAATATTTTCTTGCTATCTGCACGTTAATACTTCTGTTAAACATGCATTTCTTTTGTAGTATATTTTGTGCACTGTTCTCATAAACAGGTCAAGGTCTGAGGAGTGGTTTTTGGAAGCATGATAGAGTATTAAAAGAGTAGTAATAGCAATAAGTATCAGAATTAATAATAAGATGAACTGTGAACACAATTTTACTATATCCTGCTACATTGCAGCTGTGATAGTGATGATTATACCATAGTGGTTGAAAGCTAGACGAGCAAATAAAAAAGATGGAGGTGGCCTTCTGTACACTGGGCCTTATTAGATGGCAGATTCATCACCTCTAATTTTGGTGCCTTGTATATAACCCTCTAATAGTAATATGAGCTCAGTGGGTTATTTCAATCATTAGAGAATGAAGCACAGCGGTCTTTGTAGTACAGTAATTGAATATTTTCCCCTGATCAGAATTAAAATAGTAGCCATGTATTAAAAAACAAATAAAGGAATAATTGTGTTTATTATAAGATATAGTAAAAAGAGGAAGCTCTGGTGATGTAATGCAAAGTGACACCCTTAGACTTGTGAAGATCCAGCGTGGTGCAAGGCTCTTATCATAAAGGCTGTATTGCATTAATGGCAAAGGCATTCCAACTGCAATAAATATCCAAAAATTATGAAATCAAGTGGTACAACTTGGGCATTACAGATTGAGCATCCTTCTGCTAAATGCTTGGGAACAGATGTCAAAAAGTTATGTTGGCTCTTCAACATTTGGAATTTGGGAATATTTTAAATTTCAGATTTTCAAATTAGGGACTCTCAACTTGGGTTGTCCATACAAACATTCCAAAATCCAAAAACCTAAAATACAAGTATTTTGTTTAATATGAAGGTGAAGCAATAGTTGTGAAGAGTATAACATAACTCCTCACAAGTAACCTTGTGTCATTAATATGAGGGAAAAGTGCTAGAAAACAATTTTGTTAATTTCCATGATAATGGGAAATACTATAGTTTTCATCGTTTTTAGAAATATGATGTAAACTGAAAATGATGCATTATTATTGATTCTAGTAGAACAACAGAAAAAGAAGGAAAAGAAACAGGTGGAGACCAATTCACAAAACTTTATTCCAAAGACTACTTGTTGGCCAAAGTGTGAATTATTATCCTAATTCATTACTGAATGAAATACAATATTATCCACTTACACACATTTTTTTTAATGTACTGACCTACTGGTCTACTCTCCGTTCACGGCTAGTCTCTAGTAATAGTGGCATGGGATTCCTGTCTTCCCTACTTTTCCTCTCTTATCTCTCTCTCTGTTTTTTTTTTTTTTTTTCCTTATCTAACATTTCCTCTCCTGCACCAGCTTGACAATAGCTGTTTTCACCATGGGGAGAAACTGACTGCAAAGACCATACTCCTGCGTGGGCTGTGCAATTGTCTTCCCATTGGAAGGCACTTTGTGGGCAGATGAACAAAAGTGGATTATCTGTGGAATGGTTTTAATAATTACACTTCCCTGTGTGCAGCATCTCAGCTTCAATTCCTGGCATCTGGTCAGGCTTTTCCCGAGGTGAGAGTTCTCCCCTTCCTGTTGGCCCCCTGAAGGTTTGCTCCACACCCAAATTGCTACCATTTGCGTCTGTTTGATATTTCCAGGACCTCTCCTTGAGCAGATCATAGAATATCTCCAAGCTGATGTTTCTTCCAATTAGGGGCTACAATCAGTCCTCCACAACCCCTCACAATTACAGCCACTTATTGGGAAAAATTGTAATTTGCACTGGCCCCTCACTTTAGCTTTCTGAATCTGTCGGGTTTTATTTATTTATTTGCTTGCTTGTTTGTTTGTTTTTGATGAAGCTTCACTTTTAACAATTTCTACAATTTCAAATGATACTTTCTTTTCAATTCATGAGTACCACTTGACCACAACCTGAGGCAGACTGTTAGGCCTACATGGATCTCCTATATTTCTTTAGTTAGTGCACTGTCAATTTTCATAATTAATATTTCATATTTTCTTCCAGTCTAAAACCACCAAGACTTCTCTCACTGCATATTCAACTGATGACATTACTTCTCATTTCACTTAGATAAAATAAAATAAGTAATAGAATAAGATCTCACACCACCAAATTGATTTTGCAAGCTGCCTGTGTGTTCACATAGTACTTTTCTCCAAAGCACAGTAAGCACATAAACTTCCTCGACCCCTGTATAAAGCCAAATCCTTCATTTATGCTCTGGATCTCAGTTTCTCTAAGACCAAAATGTCACAATTTTCTGCCCTTTTCTGTGCCATAATGATTTCCCACTCATTTATTCAGTGCACAAATACTCCACTTCTACCCTCCAGCATTGCCTTATTTTACTCCCTTTCCAGAAAATCCCCTTAAAAACCATCTTCTATACTTTCTTTGTCCCTCTTATTACTTCTTGAATTAGCTCAAGCCAATTTGATCATTATTACTCTACTTTAGCAAAAATAATCTTAGGAATGTCACCAATGGCTGTGCTTCTACATTATTTTGACTCAAGTTAATATCATTTCACACTCCAGTTTTCACTCATTCATAAATTACTTTTTTTTTCCCTTAGCCCCATGATCTGAATCCATCTTGGCTTCCCTTTCTCACTGCTACTCCTACCTTTCTTCTCTTCATTAGTTTCTCTTCATCATACTATGACCTCACTTAACCTGTGAACATTATGCAATTGTTCTTTGTTTCCTCATTTGTAAAATGGGGCTAATAGTAGCATCTAACTGAGGATTGTTTTTATAATTAAATATACGAACACATTTGGAGCATTTAAAATAATGTCCACTTGTCTTAATCACTTTTCTCACCACTGGGACAACATACCCAACACCTGCAATTTAAAGAAGAGGTTTATTTTAGCTGAGTTTTTAAACATTGCAGTCATCGAGTTGTCAGCTGCACAGTGGAAAGCCATGGAAGAAGGAAAGTTGCTCACTGCATGTCATCCAGGAGGCACAGAGACTAAGGCAGAGTGTGGAGACACAGGCTTCCAGGTCACACCCTGAGTTACCAGTCTCTTTGGACCAGAGCAAGCTAACTATAATGTCCAATAATTCAATCATCTTCCAAATACATGAGGTTTGGGGGAACCATTTTATTCTAAGCCATAACACCATATGTGTGTTAGTAAGGTAAACACTGTGTGAGTGTTAATTTGTATCATTACCAACTTTATCAAGCTTAGTTCCTATCAAGTTCAGTTTGTATCATTACAAGTTTAGTTTGCATCAATTTCATCTTTATCAAGATCATGATCATCATCATTATCATCCTACCCACTTAACAAATGCCAAACTTTTGTGCACTTTTGCCTCCTAAATCTCTTCTTTTTATCTATTTATTAGTGTCACTTCTTGAGGGATTTACTAGTTGGATTACTAATTGCCATGAAGAGTTTGATAATTTCCAATTTCTTGTCTCTATTTTTATTTCTGCTAAAAGCCTCAGACTTATCTACTCCTGACTCAAAATTGTTACTTGATGTTTAGTAGCTGTTTCAAACTTTTTCACCCAACCCTATATTTATTATGATTTGTAACTTCTCATCAATCGAAACTCTTCCACTGCTTAAACTAACACTTTGAAGTCTTTTTCAGCTACCTATTTTGAGATTTATAATCTACGTTAGGATGTTAAGTGTAGCATAGTCCAAATATTTAGGTGACATTAGGCTTAAATCTTAAAGTTGGACAGCAAAAATTTCCAGTCCTGGTGTAGTCAGCTAGCATCTTATCAGTCAGAACTCACTCCACAAGTGCCCACTGCAATCCCTTCTGTTACTCCTGTCTCATCAGACTACCAACATTTGCTGATTAGCATGCTAGATGTCAAATTTGATTTTTATTGGTGAAACTAGCAACCTGTTAATTAGCATGATGGATATAAGAAATGCACTGTCTTTTGTGAAATTAGAGCATTTAAGATGCAAGGATTAGTTTAAAGAGCTTAGAGATTCTCCTCACTCTTGCCCTCAACCATTCCCATGAGACCTGTATCCTGTTCAGCCCTTAGGGATGAATCTCATGAGTTTGGATCCCTAATCAGTCTCTGTCCAGCCAGTAATTGAGGATTTCTGATTGTGTAATTCTGACCCTTGTGCACAAGAAAGAATCCTGCCTTGAAAAAATTGTCACATCTGCCTAGCGTTCACTTTTCTTGTTGCATAAGAGGGTTTAACTTTTTATCTAGGTGAGAGTATGAAATAGTTTGTTTTTATTGCAAAAGGATATCTGACCTGTAAACAACTCTCTGTGTATCACAAATTTGGTCTAAGATATTTATCAATTATATATGTAGACATGAGGTTGAGGAATTACTTATCCCTTACCACCTCTGATTTTTTTCGTGGCCACAGTGATCTCTGAGAGTACCCCAGATTTTGCACGTGACTAAATTGATTTAGAGCAACTTGAAGCAGTTCTTTTCGCTCACTTCTTAGTCTATGAGTGAGACACCTTTTAAGCAGAGTGTTTTGCTCATGTCTGTCACTTAGGTCTGTTCCTAGCAATAAATAAATTCTCTAATTTTGTTCCTTTATCAAAGTTATTTAGACTATTCTGAGTCTTTTGTATTTCTACAGAAGTGTAAGAATCAAAATGTGAATTTTTATGAAAAATGACTGCCATTTTGATAAGGGATTGTGTATTCTGATCTTTATTATTTTCTTCTATTTGTTCTTGGTTTTATTCTGTCTTTTATTCCTAATTTATTAAGGAAAGATATGAGGGTATTTTATAATTTTCTTCTTTTCTAATAAATTTACTTGGTTTTAAAAATTAAATTGTTGTAAACAAAAATGTTTCTGAGGGCCGGGAGTTTGGCTCAGTGACTTACGCGCCTGTCTGGCAGGTGTGAGGCTGTGAGTTCAATCCCCGTGCCGCAAAAAAAAAAAAAAAAGTTTCTGTTGTTAAATAATTTTCATTCACATGAAATAATGTTTAGTATTAATGTTTTGCTTGAATTAATTTTTAAAATCCTCTTTAATCGTTTTTTGATTTTGTTTCATTTATTTTATTTATTTATTTATTTATTTATTTATTGGTACCAGAGATTGAACTCACAACCTCGCACCTGCCAGACGGGTGATTCGGTCACTGAGCTAAATTCCCAGCCCTACTTTTTGAGACAGTGTCTCACTATGCCGTTCAGGCTGGCCTTGAACTCACTTTGTAGCCCACACTGGTCTAGAACTCACAATGATCCTCCTACCTTATCCTCCTGAGCGTTTTTTGTTTTAAAGAGAAGAAAAAGCATAAAACAGAATTTCAAAACAAGATAATAGGAGAGTAACAATAATTAATAGATTGCATATTGTTATCTTCAGAGTAGTCAGGGTACACGATACAAGCACGAGATATCATCCAAACAATATTAACACAAACCTTTCTTTTCAGTGAACTAAGAGAAACTAACAGTACAACTATCTTTTTGTATATGTATGCTTTGCTTATATATGTATCATTTTGTTTATATATATATGTACTTTTTTCCCTTCCTTTTCTCCCCTTCCTCCATCACAATTTCTCTTCTATTTTGAACAGTTTATTCTCAATTCACAGTATCTGTTGTACATTTTGAGTCCTATTTACTCATTTAGCTCCTCTCACTAGTGAGACTATATGATGTTTATATATATGATTCCAATTTATTTCACTTATGAGTGTAGTCTCGATTTGCATTCATTTGTACTACATACCTACTGTAATAAAATCAGCATGGTATTGGCAAAACAAAATAAAACAAGCTAACAAAAAACTAAGAAAAAACCAGACCTGAGGATCAGTGCAATAGAAGATAAGATGCAGACACGTCTCCAAACACATTCAGCCATCTTATCTTTGACAAAGGGGCCAAACATGTTCGCTGGAAGAAAGATAGCCTCTTTAATAAATAGTGCTGGAAAAATTGGCTTTCCACATGCTGAAGACTAAAACTAGACCCATGCCTATCACCACGAACTAAACTAAAGTCAAAATGGATCAAAGATCTAAATATTAAAACAGAAACACTAAATCACCTGGAAGAAAAAGTATGTAGAAATTTTGAAGACATAGTTGTAGGCAGAGACTTCATGAACAAAATCCATATTGCACAGGAAATACAAAGGATCAACAAATGGGATGTCACCTCACTAGAATTCTTTTGCATGACAAAAGAAATCACCAACAGAGTGAAAAGACAACCGCAGAACAGGAAAAAATTATAGCCAGTTATCCCTCAAGCAAAGGACTTATATCTAAAGAATTGAATCAGTTTTAAAAACTTTTCCCAATATTATTATTCCAGGTGCACACCAAGAATCTCTTAACTTGCCCTTAAAATCCCTTGGCATCAAAAGCACTCACTTAATGCTAAAGGTGGAAGAGAAATGGTTTCCAAATTAACCTATAATTTGCAAGCCTTCACCTCTCACTGCCACATTGATATGTTCCATTGCAGAGTAAACTACATTAATGCCAATCATTTATTCCTCTCTGCTGTACTGCCCCTCTTTGGGCCTGGCGGAGTGGGGAATAGGACTCTTTGAAGAGCCATGTACCTGGTAATGGATGTTCACCTAGCTAACAAAGACCCTGTGGAAGCCTTGAAATTACTTCTTGTAAAGACCTGATTATTTTCTTGAACAAGGATTTCATGGAGGTTATAGAGAAAAAGGGAGACAATAATCTGATATAGAGGCACTGTTTTTCCTTCTGTTATTTTGAAAGGAGACTGTTGGTCTCTCTCTCTCTCTCTCTCTCTCTCTCTCTCTCTCTCTCTCTTTCTCCCTCTCCCTCTCTCTCCCTCTCCCCCCAACTTTATTTCACTCCACTTCCATCTAAAGCAATAAAATGGTAAGTTGCTAGCAGGATTCACAGAATAGATAGCAATATAGAAGTCAGTAAGACTCTAAACCTGATTTCCCACCACCCACAACCATACAGATGTAGGGTGAGGAGTTGGGGATCATATTAAGAAAGGCAGTTTGGGAGGGGAGTTAAAAGCATTGCTTCCGTGGTCCTCAGCAAGTCCAAGAACACATACAAATGAAGGAGAACAAGTAATAGACAAAGGAAATAAGGATCTGGGAAAGATGAGAAAGCCAGTAGAAGAGGAATTGGAATAAAATAAAATGATTCTATCTTTTAATTATAATTTTACTCTCCTCATACTGAGAATGTTTCAATAACTGAAAAGTTTTGACTTTCATTTTCTTCTGTTTTTCCTTACTGTTTCCTTCTACTTTCTCTTTAATTTTTGTTAATATCCAGAATGATGATTATGCTTCAGAGCGACAAAGATAGATTTCTCCTTAAATACTTGTGATTTTTAGGTTTGATTTTTTTTAAAAGTGAGAGAGACAGATAGATTATGATCAGGAATAATGCCATACGGAGAATTAGGTTTTACTGCCTGAGCAGGATAGCTGAATAAGATATATATTTCTCTGTGCTGTTATCTATTGCCTGCCTCATATCTAATTCACATATAAATCTAGCTCATTTTTCCATACTCTAGAATTTAGTTCTCAGTGTTATAGAGAAATATTTATAAGACAGAACCTCAGAAGTGTGGTTTTTGGTGTTGACCAAAGCTCCACCACAGAGCAGTTATATGACTTTGGTACAGACCACTGATTTAAATCATAATTATTATGCTGCCTTTCACCTAGTCCTGCCATCTTGTTCATCATAATACAATTGCCAATAGATCTGTATGATTATATACGGAAGTGACTTATATGAGAATTAGGATAATGCATTACAGTATCTTTTCCAAATTCCATATGATAATGTATATGAAGTTGAAAATTATAACACATTATACAAGTGCTATTAGTTTTTCATCTCTCCCTTTTACTGCTTTCTATCTTCTTGGGTTTTTTTTTTTTGTTTTGCACAGATATGTTCTAACAAATGTGACTTCAGTGTGTATCTGTAAGTTACTCTCTAGAAATTCCTCTGCAAGTGATAGTTATAATGCCAGTTTTCAGTGGCTGACTGTCCACTGCAGACTTCTATAACCCAATTGTCATCTAGCTGATACTCAACTCTCTTTCTAGAAAAACCGCAAGAGTGATACTCCATCAGTAGCCAAAGAGATAACTTAGAGAGCAATTTAGAGAGGAAAAGTGAGATTAGCCGTGCACTTTAATAGTGAAGCAAAGTGAGCTAATAGTAAGGTTGGCTTTGGGCTATTTACCATCTCCTTTCTCTCTGGCATCCTCCTAATTGATGGAAAGAGAATGTTTAGAAAACTCAACCAACAAGTTAAGCAAGATCTTACCTGGATTCCAGATGCATGAATGCGCTAAATAATTAGGTGAGTGATTCAATAAAATTACAAAGTGAATTGGCGGTTCTAAAATAGCAGGATCTTATCTTATCTTCAGAGAACTTGCAGTTCCATTTGGAATACCCTCAGACTCATTAGAACCTATTAGAAAATTCAGGATAATTTTACATTCTGAGGAACTTGAAGATACCATGACTCCCTGAGATCTAAATTTAAAATACTCAAGTTAAGATACTCAATAAAATACTCAAGTCACAGCCCATTAAGTCAGTCAAATTGAAATTGTGTTTCCCTTGCCTAGTCCTTGTTTTGTAAGGAAATATTAGATTGGGCCTAGGGAAGATATATGAGGTCAGACTTAACATGTTTCAGAAAGAAATATTTTTTGAAAAAGTTAAATGTTTATGCCAAACATCAAAGAAAAATTCCTTTTGTGTAGGAAGCAGAACTATGCAGTCTGTTCAAAAGATTTCATTACAATTTAAAGCTTCTTCCACTGTTGTTCAGACTCAGTATTGTTTCCAGCTTCCCAGGTCTGTCCACTCCATTTTTTTTTCCTTTTTTGCCAGTTGAATGCTTAGGTTCTGTATTTTGTCTATGTCCAACTCAGTATTTCCAGCATTTAAGAGTACAAAAAGAGTCATCATTATACTCAAAATATATGGTTGTTTACGTATGTGCGTGTATGCATATATATGTGTATGTATATACATATGCTATATCTGAACAGCCAGATTCACATGCGTACACATATACATATATATATGCACACATGTATACAGAAAAAGAGAAAAATGAACTTTATATACACATTTTCTTATATAGTTTCTGCAACAAATATGCAAGCATTCAAGAACTGAAAGCATATTTTACTCATTTCCGTTTTTACTATGGCACTTTGTATTAAAAATGATACACACAAATACATTCAAGTTAATTCATTCAAAAGTCCTATGGTCTAAATATTACCTTTGCATCATATGTAAGAGAAGTCAGATAGTTACTGAGCACGATTAAATCTGGTCCACCACTAGTTTTTGCAAGTTTTTTGGAAAACATCTAAGCTCATTTACTTAGATATCATATATGGCTACTTTTTCAATAGAAACTCTGCTTCTCAACCATAAAATTATAACCATCTGGCCATTCACAGGAAAAGTCTGCTGATTCTTTGGTCTTATAGTAAATAGTGATGTCATAATACAAAACAATTATTATTGATCTGAAGGCGGCAGAGCCAAGTTGAATAGATTCCATAGAAAGAAGAGTAGAATTAAAGAAAACTCCCCACATCTTTATTTGTTAATTGTTGATGAATCTTATCTGGTACCTACTATGTGCCAGCCATTATTCTAGTGCTTGAGATTTGTATCAGCGAACAGACCCAAATTCCAGTCCTCCTAGAGCTCCCGTTTTTACAATGGGGGAGTTAGGAAATAAATACACAGGCAAAGTAAGTTCATGGTCATAAATACCAAAGAGAAAGGGAACAAGGTTATTGCTGTCCAACAGAATTGTAATGCCATTCACAGTGTAACTTTAAGTGGTGTAATTTTCCCACATAAAATTTAAAAAGTAAAATAAATTTAATGTTATTTTTTAACCTAATGTATCCCCCAAAACATGATTTTAGCATGTAATAACACCAGGATACTTTGCAATTTTTTCATACTAAATCTTTGAAGTTCAGTGTATGTTTTATACTCACACTTGCAGTCCATTCCACTTCATCTCTATCATATTTCAAGTTCTCAACAGCCAAAGGTGACTGGGTACTTCTGTACTGTGTATCACAAACCAGAATAACTAAGAAGATTCCCTAAGAAACCCCAGATTATGAGAAGAAAGCAGGCAGAGCTGGTGCAATATTCAGGGGCTCAAGGAGACAGGGAATGAAGGGACTGAAGTGTGGAAATATGGAGCAATTAGCAGGAGACAAGGCAAAGACCTACACCAGGACTAGAGGAATAGGGGCCTCGTGGCTTTCTGGAGAGTAACAGTTTAATTCTACCTGGGATGAGAACACACTGGGAGGTTTTGAGCAAAAGATTGAATTAGCTTGAATATTTGTTTTAAATATAACTCTAGTTGATCTATCAAGTCACATAATATACTGGAACAAAGATGGAAACGGGGAAGCCAGTTAGAAGGCCATGGCAGTGTCCAGTTACAGAAAAATGGGGACCTGGACATTTGTGCAACATTTTCATAATATTTTCATGTACACATATTCTAGTGTTATTAAATGATTAGCACAGTACCTGACATACAGTAAGTTCAATTTTGCTTATTATTATTGAGAAACTTAAATCTGTAAAAATCTTATGCCTAGGCTAGTGCAGTGTTTTGACAATCAAACAAAAGTCCAGTCCAGTAATCTTAACTTGCTCTATTTAGGCAAGGCATCTACACTTGCTAAATTCTGCAATTTGTGAAGATTTATTGCAAGATCACTCATTACTATTTAGGAAACCCCAGAAACTCCTTACAGCCTAGACATTCTTTCAGTAGTAATTATCTTTGTCCTCCGCTCTTTGACATGGGTATTCTCGGGAGTCAGCTTCTTGTTTGTTCTCATGGCATTGTCTCACTTCCATCTAATCAATTCTTTTTTTGCTTTTTGCTCCAGATTCCTAAGGCACAGACTCTACTGTACCTAGGTAACCACTGTCATTCCCGTCAGAATAAGGCTATTCCATCCAGACAACTGAGCAGCCTATAGGATGATTGCTCTTAGGTAATCTACCCCTAGTTCTATCAACTAGGATAAAAGCACAGCAGGTGGATACCACACAGTTATGTAGTACAGAACAGGACTGATGCTAAAGGTGGAAAATATCTATATTAGTAAAGACTATGGAAAGCACTGTTTCCATTAAGGAGGAGTGGGTTTGGAGCAGATACTGTGATTAGTCTCTCTAGTATCTTGTGCTCATTCTAAGATATTGCTTACTTTCTATCAGGCTGGCACTGAGGATAGAATATGGCACTGAACACATCATAGAAGTAACCCTGCTGTCCTGGAGTGTATATTCCATATAGAACTCTGAGAAGATAAAATGATATATCTGTAATATATGTAGGTCAGTTAGTAGTAAGTACTAGAAGCAAATGCGGTGAAGGAAGAGTGATCAGGGGCAGCATGAGGTGTAATTCTCTTATAAAGGATGGTGAAATGAGGCTTGCTGGAGGTGAGGTGTTAGTTATGCAGTTAAATGAGAGAAAGCTGGAGAAATAATGCTCCAGGTAACAGTGAATGGCCTGTGGGAAGACTCTGGGACAGGAACTTGCCTGGAATGTTTGATAATGGACAGAGAGTTTGATGTGACTGAAGCAGTAACAGTGAGGGAAAGAATAACAAAGGTGCAGCTCTGTAAGACATTACAAGGACTTTGACATCTATTCAGAAGGAAATGGGAAGCCATCAGAAGATTCTGTACATAGGAAGATTCGGAGGTTTTGTGTATTAACAACAACAACAACAACAACAAAAAAGTAAAATGAAATAGATTTGTTATGATGAAAACAGAAGGAGAAACAAAGGCAAAAGCCAGGAAACCAGCACAGAAGTTTATTTATTTATTTTTTTAATATCCAGAAGGGAATATTGGTGGCTTCAAAGTAGTGAAAAGAATGAGATACATTAGGGGAAGGCCAAGATTAGAAAGAGCTTGATCAGCTTTTCTGGGAGTTCTCCTGAGTTAGATGAGGTTGGCCTATCTACTTCCTTTGTTTACCTTTAATTGCCCATCTGGACATAGCCTGGCATTATAAACCTCCACCACCTAAGGAGAATTTGGTAGCACTCCAGATAACTGACTCAGTAAGGCATCATGGTTCTTGATGACATTTCTCAAGCTGGATATGGAATGGAAGGGAAGTATATCTGAGGAAGAAGCCAACCCCTTAGGTGGTGATAATATAAATGACCCACAGAGACAGGGCCCCTTATTTCAAGGTCGATAACAGAATGTCTTTTAAACTTGAGGTCAATTGGAACCACCGCAATTCCTGTTTGTTCTCTTTACCTCAGTGAGCCACCCATTTGGCTTCTGGTTGCAGCCATCCTGACAGAGGGCACCTGCCCATCCATGGTGAGTGCAATCAGATGGAAGGTGCATTCCCCACCCAGCTGCCCAAGGCCCAGGGCAACCATCTGGAGTCACTAGAGCATGACTGCTCCAGCTGGGGTGGGTGAGGAAGCGCTCTGAAAGCTGGAGAGTTAAGGAATCCGTGCAGTTCAATAATGAGAATTGGGCTCCAGTTTCAATCAGGAGGTCTGAAATCTGTTCCCTACTCTCTTGCAGGGAATAGGAGCAAACACAAATTCTTTCCAATAAACATATATTACCCATGTGTCAGGCACATACTAGAGGCACAGGAGAAAACAGCACATGTCTCTAACCTTAAGGGCTTAATTATAACACAAGTTGATCAATAAATAATTTAAAATATGATGAATATTATTTTAAACTTTGCGGAGAAATTTTCAGGGGGACATAGGTTAGGGAAGGATGAATTCTGGCTAGAGAGAATGAATAATATCCTGTGTTTTGAAGAAAACTTAGGATGATTTTACTCTTTTCTTTCCTAATTGCATGAATTTGGGTCTTTTCTTTCCTTTTTTTCTTCTTGATAAGGTTAGCTAAAGATTTGTCTATTTTACTTGCTCTTTCAAAGAACCAACTCTTGGATTCATTGGTTCTTTATGTTGTTTTCTTACTCTCAATTGCATTAACTTATGTTCTGCTCTTTATCGTTTCCTTCCTCATACGAGCTTTGGTTTTGACTTGTTCTTGTTTTCTTAGAAACTTGATGTTCAACATTAAGTTATTTATTGATGCTTGCTCTGGTTTTTCTGATGTGGGAATTCACTGCTATAAATTTTCCTTGTAGAGCTGCTTTCATTGTGTATGATAATCTCCACTATGTCATACTGAATTTAATTTTAGAAATTGTCTAATTTCTTCTTTAATTTCATCTGTAACCCATTGGCTGTTCAGGAGGTTATTATTTAATTTCCATTTATTTATGCAGTTTTTGTGGTTTCTTTGAACAATTACCAATTCCATTGTGCTATGACCTGATAATATGCATGGAATAATTTTACTTCCTTTGCATTTACTTAATGGATCTTGCAGAAATCCAGAAGCTCATCAATAGTTAGTCAGAGAACCTGTACTCGAATAAGATGGAAAACTCAGAAAAAATGAATAGATTCCTAGTTACATATGAATTACTAAACTGAATCAAGAAGATACAAAACTTTTAAATAATTCAAAATCCATCAGCAAAATTGAAGAAGAAGAAGAATGAGAAGAAGACGGAAAAGAAGAAGGAGTAGAGGAAAAGAAAACTACCAACAAAGAAAAGCCAAGGTCTTCATGGATTCAGTGTTGAATTCTACAAGAACTGTTAAAAAATTCTAATACTACTATACCTTAAATTCTTTAATGAAATTGAAAGGGAAGCAATACTCCCAAAGTCATTCCTGGAAGAAAGCATTACCCTGGTAGAAACACTAGAGAGGGTTCCAGCCAATAAAGAGCCATAGACCAATCTCCTTAATGAACGTAGATGCAAAAACCCTCAACTCGAGGCTGGCAAAAAGAATGCAGCAAATTACCAAAAACATAATACACCATGACCAAATAGGATTTAACTCAGGAAGTGGTGGTGAACCTGTAGTATGTGTGCCACAGTGGGTTGTTTGTTATCATTGATAGCTCTAAAATGAGCAAAATCGCTTATCCCAGGGATGCAGTGATACAGTTCAACATACACAAATGAATAAATATAATACCCCAGATTAGCAGAACCAAGGACAAAAACCATCTGATCATCGTAATAGATGTATAAAAATAATTTAACAAAGTCCAACACCTATTTATGATAAAGAATCCTAATAAAAATTGAAATATAAGGTCTTTATCTCAATCTGATAAAAGCCATCTGTGACAAACCAATTGCCAACATTCTATTAAGTAGTCAAAAACTGAAAACTTTCACTATAAAATCAGGAATAAGACAAGGATGCACACTATCACTGCTTCTCTTCTGGAAACATTAGACAACGAATTAGACAAGAGAAAGAAATAAAAGGAATCTGGGTAGGAAAGGAAAAAGTTAAATTATCATTATCTGCTGATAGCATGATACTCTTCATAGAAAATCCTAAAAACTCCACTAAAGGATTCCTAGAATTAATATGCAAATTTTGTAGCATACCAGGATACAAAGTCAACACTCAAAAATCAACACCCTTCCTACACAAATAATAAACTCACTGAGAGAGAAATTAGGGAAACAGCATTCCTCACAATAGCATCAAGAAAAATGAAATGCTTAGGAATCAATCTAACAAAGACAGTAAAAGACCTATACATTGAAAACTACAGTACTCTGAAAAGAGAAGATTGAAGAAGATATCAGAAAATAAATATATTTCCCCTGTTTTTGGGCATGAAGGGCCAATATAGTGAAAATGGCCATGTTTCCAAAATTGTTGCACATTTAATGAAATCTCAATCAAAATATTGACAGCATACCTCACTGCACTAGAGAAAACAATCCTAAAATTCATATGGAACCAAAACAGACCCAGACTAGCAAAAGCAATTCTGGGCTGCAAAGGTAAGGCAGAGGGTATCACAGTTCAAATTTCAACTTATGCAACAGAGCTACCATGATTTAAACAGCATGGTACTATCACAGAAATAGATCTAAGGGTCAGTGGAACAGAATAGAAGATATAGAAAAAATTCCAAGCACACTTAGCTACTTAACCTTTGACAAAGGGACCAAACATCTTCACTGGAAGAAAGATAGCCTCTTTAATAAATGGTGCTGGGAAAACTGGCTTTCCACCTCCTGAAGACTGAACCAAGACCCATATCTTTTATCATGAACTAAAGTAAAATTTAAATGAATCAAACATCTAAATAGAAAAACAGAAACATTTAACCTTCTGGAAGAGAGAACAGATAAAACTCTCAAAGACATAGGTGTCAGCAAAAACTTTCTGAACAAAACCCCAATCACACAGCAAATGCACAAAGAATCAAAAACTCAGATCACATCAAATTTAAAAGCTTTTGCACAGCAGAAGACACCATCAACACAGTGAAGACAACCTGCAGTGTGAGAAAAAATTTTACCAGCTACTCCTCAGACAAAGGACTAAAATCTAGAATATATAAAGAACTGGAAAAAATCGGTCCATCCGATATTTAAAGACCCAACCCCAAAATGGATATCTGTTCAACATCACTGGTCATTCGAGAAATGCAAATTAAAACAACACTGAGATCACCTCACTCCAGAGAGAATGGCTATCATCTAGAAATCAATCAATAACAAACACTGGTGACGCACAGGAAAAAGAACGCTTCTCCATTGTGGGTAAGAGTGTAAATTGGTACAACCACTATGGAAATCAGTATGGAGATTCTTAAAAAAAAAAACTAAAATTAGAGGTTTCATTTGACCCAGGTGTGCCCCTTCTAGGTACCTTCCTGAAATAGTAAAAAGCATCATATCATGGTGATATGTGCACACCCATATTTTTAGCAGGAGAGTTTATAATAGCTAAGTCTTGAAAATAACCCATAGGCCTATCATGAATGAATAGATAAAGAAAATGTTGTATTTTATATACAGTGGAGTACTACTGTAGCATAAAGAAGGAAAACAATTCATTTAAAGGCAAATGGATGCACCTGAAGACCATAATCTTAAGTGAAATAAATTAGATACTCGAGTTTAAATATCTCATTGTTTCTTTTGTGTGAGAAACCCAAAGGGTAACTTAAGAGCAAAATGGAGAATAGATATCAAGAATTCAGAAGACATATTCAAATAGGAAAGGGACAAAGAAAGGGGGAGTGGGAAGGGAAGGGAAGGAAGGGGAAAGGAATTTAAAAAAAGAAAATTGAAGGGAAAATGGAAATGAAGCATTTTTCAATGGTGAGGGGACGAACAGCTGAAGGAAGGGGAGGGAATGAAGATATATACAGGTTCAAATTTTCTAGGGTGTATGTGGTGTATGTGACTATTATACATGGCTAATATATGCTAATAAATACTAAGATAAAATGTTAAGAAAGAAAAGTTAGTGGGGGGCTAACAGAAAGAAAAACATTTCAAGTTGAATATACAGTTGCAAAAGTACAGAGAAAGTTATGAAACTAAATGGCATATCTGTCAAATGGCAAATAAATTTGAACCAGAACATTATGTGCAAGCCGAGTGACTAGAGATTTGGAAAGGCAGATTGCTCACAGGTTGTAAATACCTACTTTATTGGCTAAAAATATTAACCTATAAAGCATTCACGTACATTTTTTTTTATCAGGAGAATATTATTATGACTTTATAAAACAGGGCATCAGTGCTTCGAAAACTAAACTTCAACATGGCTTCTTTACTTACTAGGTCTTATTTCATTCCAAAGTCTAAATTCTGTCGCTTATTTTTTACATTAATATTTCTGTCTTTTTCCTCTATCTTCTCCCACAAATAAATAATTGGACAATGGACAACTGTAAATCTATTAAAATAATGAAAAGAAATAAACAACTAGAAAACGTATTTTTGGATGCTTGCTAAACATGCAAGAGTTAGGTCTTTACAAACATGCAGAGTGACACTAAAACTTTTTTCTGATTTTAGCTATAATCCATAATCATGATTTGTTTTCATTTTTAGTCTAGTTACATGAAAATATCAGTTAATGTATTTAAAAATTAAAGTCTGAGGAATTATACCTCTCACTTAGTGGAGACATACTTTACATTCATTTTTTAAAATGATTTTTCCCCTTTTAATATTATTTGCTGTGTGGAGAAATCCTATTCTTTTTGTTTATTATTTAGATTTTTACTAATAAAGGTCCACGCACATGTAGATAATCAGCAATTTGTTGGTATTCAGAAAAACGTTGAAGAAAAATCTATCAAGATTTTTTTTGAAACAGTTTAATAATAGACTTCTACAGATTCAGCAACTCTAGACCAGCTGGCATCAAGAAACCCGGCTTGATGACTGCTAGATTTGTGACATCTGATAAAGGTCATCGTCTCCTGGACACTTCATCTTCAATGAAAAATGAGAGGTCTGGACTTACTTCTGCCTAATCATTCTCATGAGCTCCAAATTCAATGATAATAACATTCAGTAGGGTTACTATAATGCAGACTTATTCAGCACATTATACAATTCACGTGGCCAATGAGTTGGTTAAGACCCCAGAAGAACCTGCTCACCTCACTTTCTAAGGTATTTTGATCTGCATACGTCTGGTCATAAGAGACTTAAACAATTTTTGAATTATTTATCATCTTGTATAAGCAAATCCTGTAAATCATCAACCATGTGTTTCCATTCATTCAGGTTATAAGTTTAAAAAATTACTAAAAGGTGAAAGAGAAAGGGAAGAGAATGCAGAGATAGGTGATAGAGAATTTGAGATCTATCAAAAGATAATCTCTACTTCAGTACTGAGATTTTCTTTTTTATAATTTGCCCTAATGGTTCATCCCAGCATTGAAAGTTCAGAGATTGTTATCTCTCAGGCAGGGGACACATTCATTTATCACACTCAGGCTAATTTAAATGCTTTGGAGAACTCCAAGAGGAGTGGAGGAATGATTCTTTCTTCTTTTTCAATTTTTTTTCTTTTGGCTAATACGTTTTTGTTGAACAGAAATAATGTATGTTACTGTCCATCTTGCAAGATGAAAGAAGTAGTTTGAAACAATTTCTAATGATCACCTTTCTATTGAAACACTACAAAGTCAATTAACAGACACAGAGCCAATCTCCAACATCTCTTACTAGAGGGAGATGAATCACAGGATGTTCTGCGGGAAGATGAGACACACAGTGCCAAATGAGTCAGAACGATTTGGTTCCTTCATATTAGAAAGAAAAGCATATGATATTTTTCTCCAAATAACTTATCCTACGTGATTCTCAGCTAATTCCTCTAGCTGAATTTAGCCTTCTGTTTTCAGTAGTATTCCAAATGTCTAAGGCATGGAGACTCTCAGATTTTAGAATATTGTCATTGGGATGATTTAATTTAAAAACAACCATGTTTTTCCTTACAACAGTTTTCAAAGTATAGAGCTTTTGTAAAAGGGAATGAGATAAGAGATGGAAGGAAAAGTGAGATAAGGGAGGATGTTAAAAAGAATTAAGATACATTATGTACATGTATCAACTCCTCACAATAAATGTTGTCATTCTGTACTGCAACTATGTACTAATAAAAAGATTAAAAAGCATATGACCATCCTCACACTAGATAAATACAGTAGAATTTTCCTTACTGACTATCTAGCCTGGGAATTGAACTCAAGACCTTGCACTTGCCAGACAGACGCTTGTGCCCCTGAGTTGTAGCCCCGGCCTTCTTTCCTTTTCTATAGCCACTTTCTGAATCATAAGTGAGCAAACACTAGACTTTTCATATTTACTTCACCTAAAAGAAAATAGAAAGACAAAACAAACATTTCTGTAGGCATGGGGTGCCTCTGAACCTTTTACAATTTCCTTTTGACAGTATCGGTATTTATTCTCATAGTGTATTTCCCCTATCCTTGCCCTCTACCATAGACCTAACATAAGAATCAATATCCACCTAACCAGACTACCTCTATATTTTTGAGTCCCTAATTTTGGATTATATCTTTTATCTGCTTACTATTACTATTTATGAACTATTTAGTCTCCCTGTTCATGTACTTATGTGTGTATGTATATGTGTGTGTACTGGAATGCACTGTGAACTTTATTTCTCACAGTGAAAGATTTTGAGAAAACACTGTATTTATCATATTATGCTTTTCTTATATCACATTATCTCCTTGGAGAAGGGACACCATGTTTTGACTGCTATTGTTACCCATTCCGTTTTTAAAATATGTGGATAAAAGCCAAGTTTCACCTGAAGAGTGATCATCATAAAATGCATCTTCCAACTAAGAGGTGGATATGAAGGAGAGATTTCTTTCCATGATATTGAAAGAATTCAAATGTACCAGCTGGGCTCCTGGACAAGGAATTCATAAACTGACAGGGAGACAAGGTTCTGACTAGGAAAGGTAAAATCAAGATAAGGAAAGGTAAAGAACTGCTATCCCTATGAGAATAAAACATAAATATCTTCAAATGATAGTGAATGAGACAGGACTTGACAGTCTTCAGAGCAAAACTCCTGTATTTATTAACTGATCTGTATTTCTGTGATTCTTCTATTTTTTACATTCACTGTTATTTTCCCATCACACTTTGTCCAACACTGGAAATTTCCACCATTTCAACTCTGCCCTAGGAGGCAAAGGAAGGACAGGAAAAAATTTTGGTTCCCATTGTTTGCTGGTTTTCAAAATAGCAACAATTGTTTCTTTTCCTTTTTTATTTTTTTAGCATTTTCTCTGTAAGAAATTTAGAAAATGCAAAAAAGTATAAAACGTTATAAAAGTTAATAGAATCTTTAGAGAACACTTCTGTTGATCTTGTGGCATATTCATTATTAATTTACTTCATTTATGAAAATATTCCTGAATATGGTAATGCCTGACATATATAGTTCTATATCCTATTTTTTCTGCTCTCCTTTAGTTTTTAAATATTTTCTTTTAATTTAAAATAATTTTTTCAAACAATTTTAAAATATATGACTTTACTAGCATGCATACTATTTTTATGTATTATGATTTCAGTAAGTCTAACTTTAACATATGCTGCTATTGATTGTAAGGGAAAAGATTTTTTTCAGTCTTTATTGTATTCACATTTACACTCTTCCAGATAAACATTTGATATTATCTTCTCTTTTTTGAAACTTTTGATATACTCACCATCCTCAATCTCAGCTGATAATTTTGTTTCTTGTTTCATTAAGAATATAGATATTACTAGGAAAGACTTCCAAAACCTCCCCCACTACATTCATGTACTTAATTATTGGCATCTCTCTGTCTTTTGCTTGCTGTTATAGCATCGTCTTTGTTCTGATGTCTCATCCTTCCATGGAACACAAGTTCCCTCTTGCCTATTCCAGGGTACCACTCTGTCAATTCTCCACTGACTTTTTTATAGTATGCGCTTTTAATGTTTCCTGAATCTTCTTATCTTGCTTAATAACATGGAAATGGAAATGGAAATGGAAGCTAAGTGAATGCCAGATCATGACCTTATCTTGAATTTATTACTTACTGCCTCTTTCTCACATGTATCAGTTAGCTTATGCTGTGTAAGTATTTGCAAGACACAGTGGCTTGAAACAATATTCATTTATTCAGGACATGATTATGAGGGATTATCTAATCACATCTTCTCTCTGGGTCAGTTCAGCTGATTCCTTCTAGGCAAGCATGGCCTTTTTCACATGGTAGAGTTCTAAGCACAGCAAAAAAAGGATGATCTTCAATACACAAGGATTGTTCATGCCACTGTTCATTTGTGTTTGCTAATGTGCCATTGGCCAAAATAAATCATATTACAAAAAACATCTTGAATGAAGAAACACAACTAAAACTAGATAAGTGAAAGAAAAGGAAGAGAAAATATCCATTTATTTTCAGAGCTGCAGATATGGCAATATCTTTACTTGGATAACTTCTCTCACAGATGTTTTGAGAATGGCTTAATACTTAGTAGACAGACATTTTGTATATTAATTTTGTGTCCTTTTGGAATGTAGAGCCAACTGAAGTAAGCACTAGACTACAGATATGTGAATGAGTCTAGCAAAAAACACTCTAGGGCACTCTGGATAATATGACATACTATTATCTACCAAAGTTAGAGTCTATACTATCAATCATGTATTATCTACTGCATTTAGCAAGGAGAACCTCAAAGCACTGGTGGTGGGTAGATTCCTAGAACAGGGGAAAGGATTGACAGTATATTTTGAATAAATATTTTTATTGACCTAATGAATCATCAATCTCACAGGAGTAAATAATATGTTTGAATTCCATTCAGATTAGGCTTCCATTAAGGCTCGTATGCATAAAGATCTCTTTTCTCCTAAACTGTCAATTGCATAAAGCCTGATTGATAACCAGGTGAGGATGATGCCAAGATCAAACAAGTGAGAGGGAACAAGTTATCACAGATGAACCTATTTAATCAAGAAAAAAATTACAGAGAAAAAGCTGCAACATTATGCAACCCCAGAGATCAAAATGGTAAAAATAGTAAACATTTGTAATGGAAGTGTTAGGAAGATAGGATTTGGTCCAGCAGGTGAGAAGACATGGCATTTAGAGGTGAGAGAAAGGGGTAGTGTGGTCTGAGCACATGTTGAAGCAGAATCACACAAAGCATGGAAATCATGGGTCAGGAGGGAGACAAAAGTTCACCACCTATAATCCTTCAACAAGAACTGCAAACTGGAGAGAGCTAAATCTTTGGATAATATTCAATAATGGGTTTACATAATCTAGCTTTGTTTTCTCCTCAGAAATGAATATCTAACTGGCTAGGGCCTTTCATGACATCTTAGGAAAGTCCGTTACTTGTTATCTGACCATGAGTATAAATTAATGGGTCTTCGTACTTCTTTTTCTGTTAAATAGAAATACGTTGTTTAAATGGATACTTGTGAAGATTAAAAATCTATACATAAAGGGTGGACAGACAAAGTTTTCAGCAGTAGTATAATTAATGTCAGACAGTATGACCCAAATGCTCTCTTAGTTAACTATTTTGTAACTTGAGCAAGTTTCTAGCATCTTTATACTTCAGGATCAATTTGTGATGCTCAGAGAATCCCAAAACTCTTTTTGATTTTTAAAAAAACATTGTAATACATTGAGGTTCCATTGTACATATTTTTCCTAGGCACCTGAGAAGAGAGGAAATTTGTTATTAATAATTCTGTTTTCCTTTGATTGTGGTAAATTACTCTGCTCATGACTAGCTGGTGCTGTTGAACTGGTGGTGAAGAAGGGCAGATGTGTACAGCTGGGATAGGTTCCTCGTGTACAGTACCTGCCTCTTGTGAATATGTTAGCTTACTTTGCACAGATGTCTCTTTGTTTCTGAATGGGAAACTAATTGCCTTTCTTGTTTCAGTCTAAGTTTCCTATATTGCTCTGCTAATAGTGGGAGACATTTCTCAAACTTTGCGGTCTTCCCCAATGATGTCTCTAAACAGATGCCTCTCAAGTGTCCCACATCACAAGAGGGAACCTTTGTCTTTTAAGCTGAAAAATCACCTTTATTCAGTTATTTTATGATTATTATTTTCCATTTACGCACATATAGATCTGGCTGGTGGCAGGGGGTAGGAATGATTGAAGAGAAAATGCTATTCCAGCTTCATATTGAGCTCAAAAATCTTTTTTTCTTTCTTTTTCCTTTTGTTTGCAACTGGTGATGCCAGGAATGGTGAAATATGCCAGACCCAAAAGCCTAGGAGTAGGAAATGCTTTTCCCAGAAGCACCAGGGAACCAGTACCTCACAAGAAGCAGCTGCCCACCAAGCTCGGCTTCCCCAGTGACCCCTGCTGTTGTTTCCCTAGCAACCAAGCAGAGCTTGGAGTATCCCTGAAAGTCCTGCACAGTTGTTACGGAAACCCCGGGGCTTCCCTAATTAGAGCCAGGTTGAGCAGTAGCCGGTGGGGATAGGCAGACTGGCTTCTTTTGGGAAAACTCACTTTGAAAGGCAAACCAGAGCATCCTTTACCCATTCACATTTGCCTATTACCCTGGTGAGTTTATGCACACTTGATTTGCCTCATTCTGTGGATGAACAGCACTGGGCCTTGGGGCATTGGAACAATCTTCGAAATCCTTGGTGTAATGCTGAGTCTCATAGCTGGAGAAAATGTAGCTACCCAGATGTTGTGGGACAAACCTGATTTTAAATACTCTGTCCCTTGTTTTCAAGGGAATGGCTATATTTGACAGCTTACCCTGTGACCTGATCTTTATTATTAGGGTGGCAGCAATGTGTGTTCTTTCAGAGAGCTCATTGGCTAGTAAGCAAGATAGGACTTGACCAGCAACAATTTGTTTAAGTACAACCAGAAATGAATGAAAACTTGTTCCTCTTGAAAGGTCAACAACCTCTTTGCTGTAGAACCTATGTTTTAGCACTATAGAGCCTCAGTTTTTTTAAAATGATCAAGTTAGAGTATAAGTTTGTACAATGAAGTCATTTTTGCTTTCTCATTGATACGTTCAACGCCCTTGTGCCTGTTTTCTTCCCTTGCCCCAAAGCAGAAAATCTCAAACTTCCATCCACATCGAGGAGTCTGTGCTTCTTCAATTTCATTCCTGACACTCCCACTTCAAAGGCAAACCATACAATCACTTGGTTTGGGGTTACTAAGCCAAAATCTGGAATTACTGCAGTCTTTTGTCCACGTGCACTTGTTCGATCTCCTTTCCTGCTTTCTTCAATGATTCTTCCTAGTCTTTACACCTTTCACTCAGTTCTCTGCCAACCCATCACCCTCCTCATTCAGCAGACACAATCGCTCATATAATCTCATCCAGAGACTTTATGTTGTGTGACATGCACAATTTGACCTCAAAGGAACTACTTACAATTTACCTAAATAGGAACTATTTACTCCTTTCAGTCTTAAAATAAGATGCCCCAGTTTTTCAAAAGTTTTCTTCCACTTCTATGTAGATATCAATTATTGATCACTGTGTCTCATGTCTTCAAACTGTCCTTAAGTACTGGCTCTATTACCTCAGATTATTAATATAATCAAGAACACTACCATAAAACAAACAACAAATCTTGGTCCTCTATCTACTACTCTATCTCTTTCCTTTTACTTAATCAAGTATTTTAAATGAATAGTGCAGCCATTCATTCATTTATTCATAAAATAGACTTGTTAAATACACAGACTGCACTCTCCTGGGCTCTGGATTACACTGATGAATAAAACAAATAAAAATTTTCATACTTTCCATGTAGACGATATTATAGTGAAAGAACGTAAACAATAGCTAATAAGTAAATAATAAACAAAGTAAATAAATAATACAGTGTGCTAGAGCACAATAAGAGCTCTGATGAAAAAGTGGAGAGTGAGAAAAGATAATAAAAACTGCAATTTAAAAAGTAAATGATTATAATTTATAATGGCAACAATATACTTTAAATACTCCCATACTTACTGCAGTATTATTCAGAATTGCCAAGAATGGAAACATTTATAAAAATATCCAGAATACTCAAACTCAGAAAAACTTGTCATCAAAGACTAGATGAAAGAGGAAACTGAGAGTTGCTTTTTAGTAAGAATAATGCTTTGATAATGCAAGGCTAGCAAATTCTAGAGCTAGATGCAGTCGTGGTACTTCTATTTAATAATATGATATTGTACACCTAAAATTTTTAAGAGGACAGATCTCATAGTAACTGTTCTTGTCAAAATGAAAACAGGAAAAAAGGAGAGAAGAGAGAAAAGAAGCAAAGAACAAAGTTCTTCCATTTACTGAATGTATAATTTTTGTAAGGCTCCATAACTTTATTTGTGATTCAAAGATAATGATACCTACCTAAGATTGTTGACATGGTCTTGAAATTATTTAAGGTGTTAACTAAAGTCACTAAGTGTTAACTAAATAGTAATCAATATGGCTACTGCTTTTATTATTATTACTTTCCTGAAGGAGGGTTTCACTGACCTACCAGCTTAAATAGATATCCTCACCCATGTACTAACTATACACTTAAATCCCTGAGAACACTACGAAGTACTTGATAGACATACTGTGATCTTACTACTGTACTACAGATTTATGCAAGGTGTGCAAGAGACTTCCAGATGCCTCCCATTTCCATTCTTTTGTTCTTTCTTTACTAACCAAGCTTGTTATGTTTAGCTGAGTATGTTTCTTTCCAGAACTTTCTTCCACTTGTTTCATACAATCAAACCAAAACTTAGTGGCCAAAAGCAGTAAAAATAGTTTTATTATTTTATGTTTGGAGGTCAGCCATGCAGGAGCAGTTTGGCAAGGTGGTTTCAGGCAGGTGGAGAGGGAGCTAAAATAGAAGAATAGGATGGAGCATTAGAGAACTGTCAAAGACTCTCTTCCTGAAGCTGTAGGGCCTCTCTGTATGGCCTTTGTTGGGCCTGCTAAAGGAACAGTGAATTCTGGACTGTCAGATTATTTATATAGTAGCTTTTGGGTTCAAAATGAAGGGTCCCAAGGGCATAATCTGGAAACTGTGTTGTTTCTTATCATCTAGCCTCTTAAATTAAACGTGGCATTCTTGCCACCGTCACAAGTTAGCCCAGATACCAGGGAATGAAACACAGTCCTCATCTGTTAATAAAAGAATTGTCAACATTATATAGGAGGAGCATGTGAGATGGAAACTAATTGCAGTCATATTTGGAAAACATAGACTTACACACACGCAATTCATTTTTAAAATTTAGGCATTCACTGTAGCTTTCAGTCACACATAATAAATAAATGGGACAGAGTAGACAAATTTCCCAAATAAGAGAACCGCATGTAGTTGTGATACCTCAAGAAGGTAGACTGTAGCTCCTCCCTTGGTAAATGTGGGCTGTGTATAGTGACTTTCAAAGATTATGGTAGGCAAACAGAAAAAAAGAAGTGAAGAAAACGAACAAATATAACCTCACCCACGGTTATCAAGGGTGGTGAATACTACAAAAAATCATGATGGTGATACACATCACTGATATGTTTGATCAGAATAGCATTTTACCTGTGTGGTTATCTTCCCCCGAACCCATCTAATTATAATCAAAACATTAGATAAATCTCAACTGAGGGATATTTTACAAAATACCTGTCCGGTACTCCTCACAAGTGTCAAGGTCATCAAATTCAAGGGAAGACTGAGAAACTGACATAGCTCAAAGGAGACTAAAGAGATATGGCTAAATGCAATATGGTACACTGGATAGGATCTGAGGAAAGAAAAGGGGTTACTAGATAAAAAATATAGCAAAGTAAGAATAAATATGAACCACAGCTTTTAAAATTATGTATCATCATTGGTTCATTAACTGTGACAAATGCCCCATGCAAATGTATGATACTAAAAGAAAACCTTGACTTTGGTATTCATTTTATTAACTTTGCAACTTTTCTTCAAATCTAAATAATCTAAAATAAATAGTTCATTTTAAAAGTTCTAAAATGTCCAAGTAGGGTATATGTGACTTCTTAAGCTGATTCTAACATGTACATAATTATTCTAAAATATAGGATACTTGAATCTAACATATTGAAAATACAATACTAGCATCAGATCAGCCTTTATAGCACCAGACTCTAGGCTGGCACCTGTATCCCTGGCCTTCAGGCCTGACCAAATACCACCCTGGCTTTCAGAGTCTGGAATCCACAGACTCTAGTTCCTGGCCATGTCTGGTGACCACAAGCACCAAACTGGTCTCCATGGATACAGACTCCAGGTCATCCCTCATGGACCCAAACTCCAGACTCACCCTGGCTCTAATTTGACTGGCTGAACACCAGGATATTCCATACAGCTCCAGGCCTCAGGCTTACCCTAATACCAGGCTACTCTATATCCCTAAAGTCAGGTCAGCACCCAAGAACTCAGCCTCCAGCCCTCACCCTGGTGCTAGCTTGGTACCCATGGACCTCAATTCTAGGGTAGATCCTAAGACCTCAAACATCAAGCCAGTACCCACAGACCCAAGTCATAGGCCTATTGAGGTGGACCTGGCCTCCAGGTTTATGATTGCAGAACCACAACCCAGGTCTACATTTGCAGATCCACATGCAATTTAAATGCCAGAGTTAACTCAGAACAAGACTAGCCCTTTGTACACAGGTATAAATCCCAATGCTATGTCAGTCTCCAAGGACCTAGGTTCTGGGTCCCCACCATAGACTTATGTGTTAGCCCCACCAACTTGCTGCCCCACAGCCACTCTGAGAACTCCAGCAGAAATCCCACCACAGACTACATCAGACAGGCTACTCAGAGGCTATGGGGAGGGAGACATGAAGATTTCTAGCTTCCCTAAGAAGACTGTCTATAAAAATAACAAGTATCTATTTTCTTAAATGTAGAGATACTGTTTATTTTCTTTATTTTTTTATCTTAAAGAAAAAAAATCAAGAAGCAAACAATCAAAAAACAACAACAAAGGCAAAGTGACAACAACAACAAAATAACAACAGTGATTATAGCATTTCAAAGCAAGATAATAGAATTTAACAATGGTTGTTATAGCTTTCGTTGTTTTTTTTTCATGGTTTGTTCACTTCTTGATTTTTCTGCTTTTTTCTTTTTAAAATAAAAAACTTTAAATGTAGAGATACCAAACAAGGATCAAAAAGAATTTATAAGAAATTCAAACAACTCAATAGCAGAAACATCAAGTAATCCTATTAGAAAATGATAAAAAGTCCTAAAAAGATGTTTCTCATTAGAAGACAACCAGTCAGTCACCATATGAAAAAATGTTCAACATAACTTATCATTAGAAAATTCCATATCAAAACTATGAGGATGTATCAGCTCATACCTGTTAGAATGTCTGTTGCTGAAAAGACAAAAGATAGTAAGTTTTTGTAAAGGTGAAGTGAAATTGGAACACCAGACACTCTTGGTTGGAATGGTACCACCATTATAGAAGACAGAATGGTACCACCATTATAGAAAACAGCTTGGAAGTTTCTTAAGACACTAAAAGTAGAGCTGTCCTATGACCTAATAATCCCACAACTGAGTGTGTGTTCAAAGGAAATGAAATCACTGTGCTGAAGGTTACCTGCATTGCCATATTCACTTGTTCCCTGTGTCATTGTTCGCCATAGCCAGACTGCGGAATCAACCTAGTTTTTTATCAAAGGATGAGTGGATAAAGACATGAAGAGCATACACACAGTGGACCACTATTCACCTTTAAAGAGAAGACAATGCTGTCATTTGTCGCACTCTAAATGTACCTGTAGGATATTTTATTGAGTAACATAATCCAGTCACACAAGACAAGCACCACGTAATCTCATTTATTCATGGACTCTAAAACAGTCAAACTCACAGAAACAGTAGAATGGTGGTTACTAGAAACTGGGGGAAGAGGGAGAGGTCAGTAAATGTTCGTAAAATGTTAAAAGTTTCAGTTACAAAATGAATAAGTTCTGGAGATGTAATGCATAGCATATTGACTATAGCTAATAATTTGATCCTGTAAATTTAAACTTTATTAAGAGAATACCCTATTCTCATACACATCGAAAAAGTAACTATGAGATAGTAGTAGATGGACTGACCAGCTTGTGTCAGTCATTTCACAGTATATATTTATATCAAAACATCATACTCTGCACTTTAAATACATGCAACCATAGGTGTAAATAAAAAGCTAAAACTACAAGGATTATAAAAAGAAATATAAGATAACATCTTTGTAATCTTGGAGTAGGGAAAGATAATTTTGCAAAGGAAAGAATAGACTGCCCACAAATGAAGAATTTTGGTAAACTAGAACTTTACTGAAACCTAAAAACTTCTCATCAAAAAAACAATTATAAAACCTAAAAAGAAAAACCACAATCTAGAAGACAGTGTTAACAATACATGTATTTAATAGGTGATTTGTGTCTAGAGTATATAAAGAATTCCTAGAAGTCACTTAAAAAGACATATTATTCCATTAGAAAAATACTTCAATAGAAAAATAAATCAAGAGTTAGCAAACACATGAAAATAACATTAACATCATTAGCCATCAAGAAATACAAATTAAATCCACAACGATTTATCACTCCACACTTCCTAGAATGGCTAAAATTAAGGATTGATAATATTAAATATTGGTAAAACGTGGAGCTACTGAAATTTTCATACACTGCTAATGGGACTCTATATGGTAAAAGCACCTTGCAATATTTTGGTAGTTCCTTGCAAAGTGAAACATCACCTACTGTATAACCACCAATTACACTTCTAAGAATTTAAAATCTATCCACTTTTAGATGTTTTGACTTAGGCACTGATTTCAAATGTCTGTAAGTTAGTGAAAATTCATTAGTAAACTGCCCACTTTCAATCTGTCCATTTCCCTGCATGCAAAATGCACATCAATTTTTAAAAAGGACAGTGAAAAAGAGGAAAACTGAGGTTTAGCCTTCAAACTCTCAAAATGTCATTGCAGGCATAGACAATAAACTTACAGTTTTGTTGTTACAGTAGATTGACTGATCATGGCAGTGTGTGGTAAGGATCATGTCTTAATCTTCTATTTCTCCAATGCCTAACATTGAAAGATAGAGAAGAAATATTTCATGAAGCAAACTGAATGATGGCATAGAGATGATCTCTAAGGTATTTGCAGAATCTAGTGACTTAATGTGTTCAACACATTCTAGAGACTTCCTGAGCCAATTCACCAAAATTATTAAAATACACACCCCAGAAAATATAAATAATCTGATATTGGTTAGTAATAGAATGTTGTGTCTCTTTCATGATGATTTATTTTGTTTACTTCCAGTTCAGTTTCTAATTTTTTCTATGAGGGAGGAGAAGGACATTTGAAGAGTATGTTTTCTCATTTTGAGGAAATGTGAAAATATCCTGAACATAGCATCAGGAAGGAAAACTTTCAACGCATGATGTATTATATATTGTTAAATTTTAGGAAAGTTCTGAGTTCACCACCTCACCCAGTTATTTCTGTACAATTACAAAATTACCAGCCAGTTCCCCAAGGAGTCTGTGCCATGGAGAATTTGTGGGAGTGACCTTCTAGTTATGTAATCATGTTACACATATCTGAAGATATAGGCTTGTAGGTACTTTGAGTCGTAACTGTCTCCAAATAAGAATAGTGTTAATCAAGCTACCTCGGGAGATGTTAATAAAAATAAGAGGGTCCTCTTTGTCTTTTCTCCCTGCAGCTAATACCACCCCAAAACAGCCAGTTTGTACTTATTAAACAAGAACTATCCATGTCTTTTGAGCCTAGTACTTTTTAACCTAATCCATCCCTTCTAAATTGCTATACAAGCCCACTGCTACCAATGTCTTCACCTCGTCATCAGATGCCTGTCTCTATGTCTCAGCTCACTCCTGGAGCATACCTCCTCCTGCAAACCTACCTACCTAACACAATTTTCACTTCCATTCTCTGATTCTGCATTTTCATCACATTTTAGACTTGATACAGAAATTGCTTTCATGTCTCAGATACACACTTCTCTCAAGTCAGTAATAAATCTCTCACTTATCATCATTATTTCCAGCCACTGGGATGATGTTGACATCTGCCAGCATGAAGTCAACTATGGTGACTGTATCAGTTTTTCCATGATCATAACACTGGAGACAGGAAAAAGGAATCTCTGAAAGCTAGAACCTCTGAGCCCAATTCCAAGATGAAAATTCCTTGCTTCAGTTTGATGATGTTTTTGGATCTCATTGTGTTCAATTTTTTTATTGATAAGATAGTGGTAAAGATATGATTCAGTTCTAGATCTGAAATAGCAAGTATATAAAATAATGTATCACAAAGAGCTATATTCTTCTATTATTAAATGATCGGTGACTTTAAAATTATTAACATTAGTATATACTAATATTCCCCCATATACACTACTGGGTTTCTCTCAGTACATTGACTAATTTGGGTTCAGTCTTGGCAACTGGATCCTAATCCTGATACACTCTGAATAAGATTTTATCTTGATAAACTTTTCATTTCTCAGTAAGTTCAAAGATTTACTTTATTTTTACTTTTTTTCTGTCCCTCCTACCATTCATTTTTACATATTACATTCTCATTCAAGTATCCAAGTCACACCAGTATAAGTAGCTTGATTTTATAAATCCTTTCTTACCCTGGATTCCCTGTTGCTACAGACTGGATGCATATGGAAAAGCTCTGTTAAACCAGTTGAATTTTCCTTCTGACAGATAACAGGGACACAAACTGTTACCTATTACAGTTATCCCTGACAAAAATTCCTTGTAGCTGAACAGCCAAATCTGATCCCTCAGCATTGGCTGCAATTCACTATTAATTCCAAAATCTGGGCCAATTGAGCTTTTTTAATTGCACTTAAAAAGATACTGGCTTCTTATTGAGCATGGTGGTGCATAACTCTAACTTAAGCACTTTAGAAGGCAGAGGCAGAAAGACCACAAGTTGGAGTCCAGCCTGGTCAACTTTGCAATTTAGCATGACCCTCTCTAGCTGAGTGTGAAGGCCTGAGTTGAATTCCCAGAACTAAAAAAAGGGCATGTTTTCTGAGTTTCTTTTTTCTTGCTTGCTTTCTTTCTTTCTTTCTTTTTTTTTTTGTAACAGGGATCAAACTCACAACCTTGCACTTGTCAGGCAAGTATCTGCACTCCTGAGCTAAATCCCTGGCCCATTCCAATGTTGTTTTTTAACAAGTGGCATGATTACAGAATTCAATATTTAAGTTTGGGTGCTTGAATACAGAGTTACATCACAATGCAAAAATACATACATACATACATACATACATACTAAATTCTTCAAGGCTTCTTTCAACAAAATATTTCACCACTTATTTTTAGATACATTTTTATTCTGAATTTTTAGTATGATATTCTTCATCTTATAAAATACATTTATATAAATTTTACTCTGTAAATCAATTGTCTGACTTCTTATCATTTGATCTTTATAAGTATCCCCTAAAATTGAGTAAAGCGATTAGAACCAGAGTTCAGAAAGCTTCTACAGTTTGTTCCAAAGTAAATACATATTAAAAGCCAAAATTGTAACCTAAAGTCTTTTAAGTTTAACATAAGTGCACTTTGAAGTGAAGTCAAATGCTATTCCAGGTAATCATGATGGTGGACATAGAATTAAGGATTAAAATCATTTTATTTTCATTTCTTGGTCAAAAGGAGAAATATGATAATTTGTGTCCCTTCATGAGATTTTTATATGCAGCCTTTATTTATGCTGTTTGGGTTTGGGGCATCAACACAGTGGGTCTTAATGAAGTCAGGCAGATGCTCTTTCTTACAAAGCAAACCCATCTTTTAAGGATCTCATGCACTTCCACAAACCACAATGGCCATACTTTTGAATCATAGATGGTCCTTCTCCTTGGGCCAAATTGCAAATTGAAACTGCATATTAATGAAATGAATAACTTGTGACACACATTTATGGAACAAGATGTTGAGTGAGAACATTCTTATGTCTAATATTTGTTTTTAGAAATCACAACCTGCAATGAAGTCACAATGATATGGCACTTTTCTCTTGCAGGAAATTGATGTCATCACCAAGCCACTATAATTAATTTATAATGCTAGTCATAAAGTGTCAGAAATGAGAAAGTTAGTTAGAATGATTTATTTTGATATTATTGTTACAAGAGGACCAACTGGGAAGTGTGCATTATAGATCATACATTCTGAAAATCAAGAGCATAGCCATTAAAAGTCATGAAAAAACAATGAGATATGTCCAAATGACCTGAAAGAAGGTGACTTAGTCATTGGGGGCTGTTATACCAGTATCATAAAGTGGGTGACTAAAAGAAAACATTCTATTCTTCACAGTATTGGATACAGAGAAGTCTAAGATCAATGAATTAGCAGATCTAGTATCTGATGAGGAGCTATTTTTGATTTACAGAATGCAAATTGCTACCTTGTTCCATTCTGAGAGAGAGAGATCACCCACTTTTGTTCATAAGGGTTCCATTCTAACACAGTAATTGTCATCCAAAGGCCCCACTTCTTAATTACCATCACACTAGAGGTTAAAATTTCAGTATGTGCATGGGGGTGGGCAAATTAATTATATAAGTGTATGCTGAAAAAATATAAAATTCCTTAAAGACTTTACTACCAGAACAGTTTGGAGTAACTGTTTAGACATTCAACACTATATTCTGGTTACTGAAGACAGATTCAATAAAAGTCAAAATAATAATAAGCATTTGCACATAATAACTATATGTGCAAATGCTTATCCACTTGTGTACTATATATATATATATATATATATATTCATGTCATATTTATATGCAAGTAAATATATCAAGCAACATTGTGCATGATGAATGCAGTATACCATATATTGAAAGATGCAGATGAATGATCAGAGTTGAATGGAAAGCACTCAGGGAAATTTCTAGAGAAATGCGTTTCAAACTAGGCTTGAAAATATTAGTAGAGGTCAGGGAATAATGATTTCCAGTATGGGGGTGAATTCAATAAGGAAAGATATCCACAGTTTAAATATGAGAAATGGCAAAGCAGGAAGTTTAGTTCCTGTAGAAAGGCTACATTGACAAAATATGAGAAATAATTTTGGCCCATAGTGATGGCATTTTGTAAGAAAGATGTCTATCTAAACCAAAATCTCTACCATGCCAGAATTAATCTTTTATAGCACCACTTGGAATACATTTGCTCTCCTGCTCAAAACCTTCATTGGCTCATTATTCATTTGGCAGAAAAGTGACATCATCAGAGTGAATTCCACGTGCCACTGACTTTGGGTTGCAACCTGAAATTCCAATCGCTTTTCTCACTACTCACCTTGCAACCTCTCCTTTCATTATCTGCAACAGCCAAATTGCCAGTCTTTAAAATTCCCTTACACATGTCATCTATTGAAATATAGTTCACGTTGCATTACATTTACACATTAGAATGTAAAACACAACAGTACTATGTGAAATCATCACCATTATCTGTTTCACCACTCTAAAAGAAGCTTCTGCACAATAACATTTTCTCCCCATTCCTACCTTCCCCCACTGCTTTAGACCATCATTAATCTACCTTCATTCTCTATGGACCTGCCTACTGTGTACATTTCATAGAAATAAAATCACAAAACAGTGTGGCATTTTTGTGACTGACTTCCTTCATGAAGTACAATGTTTCAAGGTTCATCAACTTTTCATCTTCTGCATGTTTTTTATTCCTCTTTATTGCCGAACAATATTTCCTTGTTTGGAAATAACTTTTATTCATCTAGGCATCAGTTGGCACACATTTAGATTAGACTATTATGAATGATGCTATAATAAACAATGTTACACAAGTCTTTGTTTGGAAATACATTTTCAAGTTTCTTGGTTTTTGCATTTAGAAGTGAAAAACATGGGTCATATGGTGTATTAGTAAGTTTTTTCTAAAGAAACAGACTCAATCGATTAAAAAGTTGTACATAATATTCATAACCAAACAAGGAGGAAATACTCATGACAATTATAGTAATAGCTGATATTTACAACCATCATCTTCTACTACTCATCGTATGTTTGCTGTGCCTATCACAAGCCTCACAGTTCATTGCGATTGTCTACTTAGTGCTATAACTAAACCTTCAAACTTTCTTTCCCAAATGGTTTGGGCAGCTGGTAGTCTCACCCGAATTGGGTTTTCTAAAGTTTCCATTGACTTCAAACACAGAGTGGGATAATACTAAGAGATGTTCTAAGGGATCCTCAGTATACCAAATATGTAGTTCCTCACCCTCTTTGTGGAGTAGCAATCCACTTTCCCCTTGGTAGGAAATTTCCTTCACCTACCATAGTAACTCTCTTTCTTGGTTTGGAGATATCAGCAACCCAAAAGATGACCAGGTAAACATTCTAATTTCTAGGTCAACTGAGTCATTGTTTTATCCCCTAATGAAAGTGGTACTCTCTCTCTGCTACTAAGACCTGTAGGCCAGCAGGGCAAGAAGTTGTGGAGACAGCAAGAAAATATTTTGATAAAGCATCATTAGGGATGATAGTAAACAATATAGCTCTCATTTCCACCCCTTGATTCCATGGACATGCTAATCCTAGTAATAAGAGAAACAGCACCATATATTGGACATGGACTCAAAGCATGTGTAGCCTTCTGAAAAATGTTGCCCCAGCCCTGCTGGCATTACCATCTATTTGATGTTGTAACTACAGCTTCCAAAGGCCATTCCACCATTCCATGAAGCCAGGTATTTTGACAAGGTAGAGGACATGATCAGACCAGTGAATGAGCAGGAGCCCATTGCTGCAGTTCCCTTATTGTGAAGTGTCTTGACATGAAGCAGTGCTGTGTGGAAGGTCATGATGATCAACAAGGCATTCTGTAGGCCCTTGAATGATAGTTCTTTCTGGGAGGAAAATCTGTACCTAGAGTAAAGCTCTACTGAAGTGACAGAAAAGTGTTTCCTTTCCATTTTGGACATTGTTAAAATATCACCAACTTGCTGGTTGATCAATTTGGGAAATAGCGCTGTATAGGGGACTAAGGGTTGGTCTCTGCTGTTTAAGAACGAAGCACTCAGCAGTAGCTAAAACCTAGTCAGCTCTACTGGGTAGAAGTCCATCCATTTTTCCCACCATCTATGCATAAACACCATTCATGCCATCATGGACACTTTATTCAAAAATCCATGAGGCAATGAAAGGGTTGACTACCAAGAGGCTGAATTACATCCACAGATGAGTCAGAATGAGTCACCATCTGTACTTGATTATAAAAATCCTCCAAATATCTTCATATTTTTTATGGATGCAGAGCTCTATCCACATACCCCTCTGTGAATTTCTTTGTAATTTCCTAATTATGTTTCTTTTAAATTCCTGATTGTCCAGCTAAATAATTGATCGCAATCCAAAAGTCTATATGTAATTTTTCATCTTGCTATCTCTCTTTCCCAGAAAAGTGAGAAAGTAGACGCACCACCCAAAATTCAGCCTACTGTAAGGTGCTCATTGCAACTGCCCTTTGGGATAGCCCAGAAAGCGAATGTACTGCTATAACTGTCCACTCTCAGGCAATGCCTACATATTATTAACAATAATATGGAAATAAACTTTGCATATTTTCTTCCTATGTCAACCGATCACGAGACAAAAGTGCAGGCTGGAAGAGAAAAGGCAGAGTAACAGAGGACCATGAATAACTTGGCACTTCATCATGTGATACACGTACTTCCAAAGTCTACTTGGGCCTAACTCTATACATACCACCTGCATTTTATTTGATGACATAGTACTATGGCACATGCCTGACTTTATGTTTTGTTAGGTCAGATATCACTTACAACATGATTTCAAGGAAGCTCAAGTCTCATGGCTACTTAGTGACCAAAGGTAAACATTAAGTTGTTACTAACAGACAGTCACAAATGAAGACCTCTGTCTTTCAAAAGGTGTATGGTCACCTGCAGGAAGGACAAATCTTTCCACAAAAGTCTTAAGTCCTTGCATGATGATTCTCCTATCAGGGTTGGTCAAAGCTTCCAAACAGTATCCCTAACTGCCCCTGACACTTAAATCAACATTGGATTCCCCCTCTCTTTCTCTCTCTCTCCCTCTCTCTCCCTCCCTCCCTCTCTGCCAGTAGATACATGTATATATAGTTAACATTTCTAAGTATGCCTTTGAAGGTACTTCTGGAGTAGATTAGTGTTTGAATAGGTAAGTGAAGTAAAACAAAGAGAATGGGATTAAAATTGTTTAATATAAAGAATGTGGTCCGTGTGATAGAGGCTGAGATATCCCACAACCTGTCTTCTGCAATTTGGAGACCAAGAAAATCTCATGGTATAAATCCCAGACTGGATTCAAAGTCCAGAGAACCAAGATCACTAATAATAGTTTAGATCTGGTTCAGTGACAGGAGAAGACTGATACATCAGTTCATGCAGACAGGCAGAGAAAGTTGAACATCAATAGGTGGATGATGCATACAGAGATCTGTGCTTTAGTTGGCCTAATAATACAAACACTAATATACTCTAGAAACATTTTACAGACACACCCAGAAATAATGTTTACCAGCTACATATGCATGTCTTGGCCCAGTCAAATTGGCATGTAAAATTAAATATCACATCTGGTAATATGTTCAGAATTTTGAAGAATAGCCAAGTTATTCCAAAGTGAATACATCATTTAATGTTGTGAACAGCAGTGTATGAAGATACTGATTTCTCTACATCCTTAGTGATGCTGACAATTCTTTGAGATTTTTTTGTATGCTTTGTTTTTGTTTTTTAATGGTAGCCATCACATTGAATGTGAAGTGATGTTTCATTGTTGCTTGATTAGCATCTATCTGATACAGAAATATAGTGAGAATATTGCATAAAACTTTTGTATATCCTCTTTTTATCACATTGGAATTTGAATATCCTTTTTAAAAATATCTATTCAAATTCTTCACACATTTTGGAATTGGGATGTCTGACTTTTAATTATTGAGTTCTAAGAGTTCTTTGTATATTCACATATCTGCCAGTTCCTTATCAGTATATTATTTCCAAATATTATTCTTTCACTTTATTGAGGTTATGCTCTCCAGTTCAAAAGCTTTAAGTTTTGATATGGTCCATCTTAGCCATATTTTCTTTTGTGGGTTATTTTATTGGTTTTCATATCTAAGAAATACTTGTCTCATTTGAAGCCATAAATATTTAGTCCTATATTTTCTTTTAAGAGTTTTATTAGAATTGTTACATTAAAAACTGTGGGTAAAGGGTGACCTCCCTCACTATCATTGTGGCTATGACCCAGGTGAACTGTGCCAAAAGGCCCAGAGATGAGAGGGAACACCAGTGACACAGTAGGGTCCAGACTAGTGTGTACAGGCTGGATGGGCAGGACTAGCATCATGGAAAAGACCAAAACAACAGAAGCAATATGAGGCAACATGTGGTAAGCTAGGTGAAGCAACACTGTGCTTGGGGACAGAGACACACAGAGTAGGAGCAAGCTGGTGGGGCCACCCTGCTCTCTCTGTGTCTCTCTCTCTTTTCCTTTCTCTTTTCGTTATTCTTTTTTTTTTCTTTTTCTTATCTCATTTCTGTTTTCTTATCTTTCTTCTTTCTGAATGGCTGAGGAGAACACCAGCCACAGAAGACTAATTCCATCCCCAAACCCAGAAGCCAAGTTCAGATAATCTCTTGCTTACTCCATCATTCTTTCTCTTCTGTCCATTCCTCTAGTCTCCCAAAGTGTGTGTGATCATCTTTTGTCCTCCAGCCTTAATTCTGCTTTCATTTCAGTTATCTTTGTTTTATTCACTATCCTTGTTAAATCGCCCCACCACAGGGCAAAACCACTCTGCCAAGGGGAATTCCTTTAAGCACTCAATTTATGATCAATTCTATTATATAACTGCAGATTTTACTCTTATGGCTTAAGGTACAAAGTTAATAGCTACAACAGTTTCTCAATTTCTAAACTGTGCTTGATGCTATTGTTATTGTTTGCTATATTACTTTAGTTAGGATGTCATATCTATTGTAATCAGTTGTTCTGTAACAATACTGCGAATTCCTGGGGTAATAGACTCACCACAGCCCAGCACCAAAGAACAAGGGACTGAGCTAAACCTATACCAGCATCTTACTCTTAATTAACTAGGAATCTAGAATCATGAGACAGACAAAAATCAAGAACCTCCTACACACAAAAGACATCCTGAGGATCAGACTTTTCTTAGAACTTGATACTAGTGTGACAGCTACCTACTACAAAAATTTACAAGGATCAACACAGAAAGCGAAATAAAAAGTTTTGAAATACAAAATGACAGAAACAGGTTGTAATCTCAGACCTCCAGCCCACCCAGAACAAGTGCCGAAGACAACAAGATAGAGGAAAATGGAAGACACGTACCTGAAATTTCTGAAATGGTAGCAACCAAAGTAAAGAAACAAATCCATGAGGCTATAGAGAAAATTAGATCAGAAATAACCTCTCAGGTAAAAAAAAAAAATGTCAACATCCACAAAGGAATTCCTCAGCAACTCTGGAGTACAGATACATAAAAAAAAATTGTGATAGTAAAAGGATGAAAATAATGAATTATCAATATAGGAAAGCAATAAGATACATGAAAAAAATAAAAACAGATATTCAGGAAATTAAAAATTCCAACGAAAGTTGGCAAAACTGCTTGAGTGAAACTGAAGATAGATTTTCAAAACTTGAGCATATGTTCACAGTTAGTGATCACGAAAGGGAAGTTCTCTTAAAAATAAAAAGGGATCAAGAAATAACAATACAACAGCTACAATATAATGCAAATAAAAAGAATATAAGAATAACTGGTAGAATAGCAAAAGCAATTCTTGGCAACAAAGGCAAGGCTGGAGCATCATAATTCCAGACTTGAAGTTATACAACAAAGCTATACTGATATTGTTAAAAGAAAACTTTGTTGATCAGCATAACAGAATAGAAGATACAGAACCAACTCCAGGCACATTCATTGACCTTAATCTCTGACAAAGGGGCCAAATCCTTTTGCTAGAGAAAGATAGATCCTTTATCTGGTACTGGAAAAACTGGCTTTCCACATGCTAAAGATTGAGCCTAGAGCCATGTCTCTCACTGTTTAGCAACTAAAATAAAAATTGGTTAGAAATCTAAACATGAGAACAGAAACACTTAATCTGCTAGAAGACAAACTATGTAAAACTCTCGAAGACATAGGTGAAAGCAAAGACTTAACAAAACCCAGGTTGTGCAAGAAATAATACCAAGAATCAACAAATGGGATCACACCAAATAAAAAATCTTCTGCATAGGAAATAAAAAACTATTAAAAGAGTGAAGAGATAACCTACAGAATGGGAAAAAATTTAGGCAGCTACTCTTCAGGTAGTAGACTAATATGTAGAATGTATAAAGAACTCAAAATATTAGACACCCCAAATTTAAAGACCCAATTAAAAAAAAAGACCCAGTCACCAAATGGGCACCTGAAATGAATAGACACTTCACAAATGAAGAAACACAATCAGCGATTAAATATATGAAAAAATGTTCAATGTCACTGGCCATTTGAGAAAAGGAAGTGAAAACAACACTGAAATTTCATTTCACTCCAGAAAGAATGGCTACCTTGGAGAAATCAACCGATAACAAATGCTAGCAAGCCTGTGGAAAAAAGGATACCTTCTTTATTGGTTGGAGTATAAACTGATACAATCACTCTGGAACTCAGTATAAACATTTCTCAAAAAATTAAAACTAGAAGCCGGAGGTAGTGGCACAAGCCTTTAATCCCAGCACTCGGGAGGCTGAGGTAGGCGGAGCGTTGTGAGTTCGAAGCCGGCTTGGGCTACAACGCGAGCACAAGGCCGGCCTGAGCTACAAAGTGCGACCCTGCCTCAAAAAACCAGGGCCGGGAGTTTGACTCAGTGACTTAAGCGCCTGTCTGACAGGCGCGAGGTTGTGAGTTCAATCCCCGGTGCCGCAAAAAAAAAAAAAAAAAAAAAACAACTAGGATTTGCATTTGAGTCAGATAACCCTCTTCTCAGTATCCTCCCCAAAGAATTAAAGTTATCATACCACAGTAATATATACATAGCCATGTTTATAGCAGCACAATTCATAATAGCTAAATCTTGGGAACAATCTATTTGTCCATCAACAGGTAAGCGGATAAAGAAAATGTGGTATTTATATACATAAAGAAGGATGAACTTTAGTCATTTGTAGGAAAATGTATGGACCTTGAAATCATAATATTAAGTGAAGCAAATCAAACACAGAAGCTTAAATATAACATAGTTTCTCATATATGAAAAACTAAATATGAAATAATAGAAAAAAAGAGAAAGAAAAGAGTTACTCAATGACTGGGGTGTGGCGCACTCTTGTAAGCCCAGCACTTGTTAGGCTGAGGAAGGAGAATTACCGTGAGTTTGAGTTTAGCCTGGGTTACAAGTAAGTTCATGCCTAAACTGCATGGTGAAACCCTGTCTCAAAAAGACAAAAAGAGAGAGACAGAGAGAGAGAGAGAGAGACAACACAGAGAGAGAAAGTTATTGTAATCTAGCATGGATTATAAAAAATCAGGCCTTGACTCAGTACAATTGTCTTACATGCTTTATATGTTTTTTACCTATTTGCTTTGTTTATATTCTGCATATTTAATGATTAACTTTATAAAGTCTTAAAAGGTAAAAAAAAAAAGTGAATCTGATGCTGGCAAAATAAAAGTGAGGTGGAAAGAAAGAAAAAAACATTTAAATTGTCTTATGTATTATGTGTCAATTCCCTACAATGAATGTAATCATTGTATGCTGCATGTGTGTAATAATAAAATTTTTTTAAATGTAGAAAAAAGTAAAAGATAAATGAGTCCAACAATTTCCTCTCTGTTGGTTAATCACTCTCAAAAATGGCTGGCATTTCAACACATTTCTACTCCAACTCTACTCCACCATGTGAAAGGAGTTACTTTCACAATGAGATCCTAAACTGTTTTTGCAGTTTACAGTAGCTATGGGATTTCCTTGAGGCTACCACTGCTGACCTGGTCTGCTTTTTTCTGGGGTTGCTGACCCTCTCTATGCTTACCTTGTGTTAGTGGAGACAAGTCTTCCTCCCTGGGTTAATGTTTTAGACTGCTTCCTTCTTTTCCCTGCATTGTATCAGTTTTTTTTTTTTTTTCAGTTTCTCTGTGATTTCTAGTTTTCCTGTCAGTAATTTAATTCCCAGAGCTTTTCTTGTATTTCTCTTCACTAAGTTTGTTACTTTCCTGGTGTAACCAATCCAAGATCTAGAGATATTGCAATATGCTACTGGATTTTAGTCTGCCATCTTCCTTCTCATAGTACATCTTTATACTCTACTTCTGTAAGATCAGTACTGATGTACCCTTCTTTTATTCATAGGTGTCGCAATATCTTTCTTCCTTCTTGATCAATTTAGCTAAAGATTTATCAATTGTGTTGAACTTTTCAATGAACCACCGTTCTGTTTTACGGATTTCCTCACTTGTTTCTCTGTTATATTTATTTCTATTTTCATCTTCATCATTTCCTTTCTCTGCTTGCTTTGGGTTTAGCTAGCTCTATATTCCTGTGCCTTAAAGCAGATTAAGTTATTGATTTGAATGTTTCTTTCTTTTGTAATGCAGATATTTGCATAATAATATATTTTGATCATTGCTTCAGCTAAGCCTCTTAAGATTTAGCATAATACATTCACATTCTCATATATCTCAGAGTGTTTTCTAATTTTCCTTATAATTTCTTTAGAACAATTTCTATGTATTTTTGAAACCCCTAGATTTTCTAATTTTATTCTATTTTTGTTGAAGAATATACATTTTGTGATTTCAATTCTTTTCAATATATGAATGTTTATTTTATAGTCTGGTATAAGTTCCAACTTAGAGAATATTTTGGTGAACTTAAAGATAATAAACAATACATATCCTACTGTTTTTGAGTGTGATGTTCTGTTAACATTTATTAAATCTGGTAAGTAGGGTTGGTCATTTCTTTTGTGTATCAAATATTTGCCTACTTTTTCCAGCCATGACTGTAGTGGAACATTTAGGACTCCATCATTGTTGTAAATTGTCTATTCTTCTTACAATTTTATCAGTGTTTTCTTATGTTTTTTTTTGTTTGGTGTTATTTTGTTTTGGATTCTGTTATGAGATGCACATATGTATAAAGTCATGTCTTGTTGATGAATTGAAACTTTTATTATAAAGTTATTATCCCTCCTAAGTTCTGTAAAAGTTTTAAGTCCATTTTGTGCATCATTAGAATATTCACTGCAGCTCCAGGTTTACAGTTTTCATGTTGTATATTTTTGTCCATCTCTTTACTGTTAAATTATGTACATCTCGTATATGAAATATGTTTCCTGAAGACAGCAAATAGTTGTATCTCATTCTTTCATTGCCCAATCTGATTACTCTATCATGTGATTTTACGAATTCATTTCCACTTTATGTTACTATCAATATGGTTGAATTTACTTATAGTATTTTATTGTTTGTTTTCTATAGTGTGTGCTGCTATTGTTCTTCCCCATTTTTCTTGCAATGTCTCTTATATTAAGTGGGTCTATTCTAGTACAGTAATTTATTTCTTTTAGTGATGTTACAGTTTCTCAAGGATTTCCACTATACATCTTAATTTATCAAAATCAACTTCCAAGTTATACAAACATTGTAGGGAAAGAAAGGTTACTCCTACATAAATATTTTCCTACTTTTTATAGGATGTTGTTAAGTCTATTATTATATATATATATATATATATTATACTTGCATATGTTTCAACCCAATCATAAATCATCATAATTATTACTTCTTGTAATTGTAGACTTTTTACTAAAAATGACAGGATATAATAAATCAACTACACAATTGTAGAATTTGTTAAATCCCTTATTTATCTTTTATGATTCTCTTCATTGTTTCCCGTAAACTTCAGTAACCAATTGCATTATTCTTTCCTGTAATGTAGCTATGCTTCCACCCACTCATTTGTGTTTATATAATTAAATATATTAAATTGGCATAAGCACAATATTATTTCATAAATTATTTACAAAATTTCCTGCAATGATTCTTTGAATCAGTTAAGTGAAGAAATATCACATGAAATTATGTCATTTTTTTCAACATTTCTCCCTTTCACTATCCCCTAGCCCCTGGCAAACACCATTCTACCATTTGCTTTTATTATTTCAATTTCTATAGATTCCATTACTAAGTAAGGTAATGTTATACTTGTCTTTCCAACATGTAGATTATTTCATTTACCTTAATGTTCATCACCTTCATCCATTTTTTCTCATATAAAAGGATTTCATCCTCTTATAAGGTTGAAGAATACTTTATCATGTATATATTTTTACTTAATTTTTAACCATTTATCTGTTGCCAGACATTTAGTTTGCTTCCATATCTTGGTTACTATGAATAATAATGCAATGAGCATAGTGATATTGATTACATTTCATTGAAATATATATTCAGAAATGTGAAAGTTGGATCTTGTAATATTCTATTTTTAATATTAGGAACCTCATACAATTGTGGTTGAAAAATATATTTGATACGATTTTAACTTAATTAAATTTTTAGATGATTTTTTTTGTGACTTAACATATAATCTATCCTGGAGAATAAGTGAATGTTCAGAAGAATGTTTTTCTGCTCTGCTGATAATGTTTTGTGCATGTCTTCAGGGTTCATTTTATAATGTTAGTGAAGTCTACTGTACCATATTGGTTTCCTCTCTGGATCATCATCAATTAAATTGCATAATTTTATAACTACCTACATGGTTGTATTACCAACATTATCAGGCAGACATATTTAAATTGCAATATGATAACACTAGATTTCATCTTGAAGATCTTTCTCTTATATAAAGTCTACTAAGAACAAATTCTTTCAGTTTTTAGGCTTCTGAAATGTGTTTATTCTGCATTAACTTCTGAAAGACAATTTTTCTACAAGAGTCTTAGGTAGACAGTTTTCCCTTTTACTGTTTTCAATATGTTGATCTATTGCTTCTGATTTCCATTGTTTCCTGCAGGAAGTCTTCTGTTAATCTTACTTAGGTTCCCTTGCCCATGATGTGTTGTTTTCCTCTTCCTACCCTCTAGATTTTCTCTGTGATTTTTGCTTTCAAAATTTTGATTCTGATGTGTCTGCATGAAGATTTAAATGCATTTACCATACTTGGAGTTGTGAAAAAAAATTGGGTGTATAAATTACTGATTTTCATAAAATTTGAAAAATTTTCAGATATTTTTTCTTTGAAAAATATACCCCTGTCTCTCTTTCCTCTTTCTCTTTCTATCTTTCTTCTTCCTACTCAATTCATTTGGCTGTGGGTGCATTTAATAATGATTCACATTTCTGAGGCATTGTGTCAGTTATTGTACTTTTCAATTCCTGAGTTTCCATCTGTTTTTTACATAATTATTTCTATTTCTTTATTGATGGTCTGCTTGAAAAGATATATACACTATACTTTCCTTCAATTCTTTATTTATGGTTTCCTTTTGTTTTCTAACTCTCCAAGGTTGAGAAAGAGAGAGACAGAGAGACAGAGACAGAGACACAGAGAGAAAAACAGAGGGCCTTTTGGAAGTCTTTGCTAACTCTGACCACTTGCCTTATTCAAGGAAGCATCTATTGCCTGATATGACTTCTGTGTATGGTCATACTTTATTGTTTGTTTATTTTAATTCTTTGCTGAGAACTGGACATTTTACTTGGGATACTGTATTATGTCAAGATCCAGGGGCTTCCATCCTGTTCCAGGTCTAATGTTATTGGTTTGGTCATTTACTCGTTTGTTTAGTGACTTGATTAAACTGACTCTGAAAAATAGTTCTATTACAGTAGTCAGGCCCTGATAACCCTATTTAGAATTCTTTTTCTTCCTTTTTCTCTTTTTCTTTTTGCTTTTTGCCTTTTAATCTGACTACTGAGAGATTATCTATGGAAAAGTATAAATCATTTATTGTTTAAAAGTTGTGCTTATTTAGTCACTTAGATTTTATTTTTTAACGTTAGATGTATGTATGATGCTGAGATATGTTTTGTACTTTAACATTCACATTTTTCTCTATTACTAGCTAGAAACTATTATCTTGCATTTTCCTTCTGAGAATATTCCAGATGCAACACAGACTTTGGCATACACAAAGTCTTCCTAACTACCGGAGATGTGTGTGATTTTATTTTTCAGTTGATTTCCTAAAAGTGCATCCTTGGTTTGAGTAGCTTGTTGTTCACCCAGAGTTTGTTCAGGGGATGTACTTCATTACTTAGAGTCAGTGAGGCATCTGCCTTTTATTGATTGTTCTATATGCAACTGGATAAATGCTTTTTCAATGTGTCTTATGTCCTTCTCTGATTGTTCCCACTCTGAGCATATTCTTCTCACCCATCAAGGTCACTGTGAGTCCAAGAGGCCTTGTCTTGGTTTTTTCCCTGATTCATTTAAGTTAACATTTCATGCCCTGACCTTGTGATTGTTACTAATTTTATCATAAGGTTGTAAGAACTCTCTGAAGTATTCTCCACAAGTACTTGTTTTCAGTAGTGCTTTACACGTAGGATTCTCCATGATTTTTTCTAATGGTGGTTTTCCCAGGCAGTGTCGTGGATCTCCTTCTCAATAAGGTCTGTCTCTCCAGCCTGCTTTTGTGCCTGTGCAGAACCTGGAAAGAAGACAAAAAGACAGACAAAAATCAAAACAACTGAACAAACAAAAAACATTCCCTTTATTGTACCTCTCCAGAATACACTTTCTTATTTTATCACTGAGGAAAATAAGATGCTATTACCTTGCCCTTCCTAGGATAAGGTGTACTCCTAGATTTGGAGCTGGAAAAACAGGGAACTCTACTTTTTGAACACATATATATCTAGAGTAGAGTTTTCTTAGTTTGGTTTAGGGGGGTCTTGGCTCAAAGGAAACACGGTTGTTTTTTTCTTATATATTCAGTAGATTTTGGTGAATAAATATTTCTGTTGATAGTATGTGCTTAGGACAATTTTCAAAGAATTTAAATGATTATGTTTGTGGGTGATATTTAAATCATTTTCTCCAGTGAAACTCTTGTTTGTTGAAGAAAGTGTCCAGTATGTAACTCCTTCTTCTCTCCTTTATTCTGGAAGACATCTGAATATTTTTTTTTCTTCAAGATAATGTATCTATCTCTGTACTCCATTGATTCTTACACCTGCCACTCCACCCATAACCCTTAGTCCATGCTACACACATCAAGTCAATTCAGTCTTATTTCCTTGGAAATATTTCTGACATTTCTTTCTGGATATCTATTTTCCTGTCAAACATAACACCACAAAGATTGAGCTCTTTATCTTGCCTCTATAAATAGTTTATAAAGCCTTTTTCATGTGCTTAATTTTAATCCCATTAATCTGTTTCTCTAAAATGTAGTTTTGATATAGAAATCAATTTAAAAAGATATCTTTAATGTCTGTATATTTCACTGTGATAGATATTTGGGTAGTAAGTTTGAATAAGATATGTTCGTTTCTTTTGATAGATTCAAAATAGAGTAGATGGCTTTCTGTGCTTGGATTCTGAAGTGCTACTTGTGGCACCTCCTCTACCCTTTTAGATGCTTATCCTTCTTTATTGTTCTTTCTTCTCTGCTTTCCCTAAAGCATAGTATCCTTCAAAATGCTCAGCACCACTCCCACATATTCAGCTGCCATCAATTCAACAATTATTCTATTTCTTGCACTCTTAGTCATTTTTCCATCGCAAGACATGATATCTGACTACCACATTTTTTCCCTTTTCCAGTCATCATTTCAGTCCAAGGCTGGCTCCACTATATGAAGGACATGGTAGAAGGGTCTGGCATGACAAATTTGCTCTCATCATAAGCAACTAAAAAATAAAGAAAGAAATGAGGAGGCAGGAAGGAAGATATACACTTCAAGGTTATACAACCAGTAACCTACCTCCTACTAGACCACATTTTGTAGATGTTTCAGTCCATATTGGCTGGTTCCCAGGCAGAGTGACATGGCAGAGGAGAATGGTAGACAGCATTGTTCATGGCATGGCAGACATGAAGCCAATCAAGTTGGCATAATCAAATTTAACCAGCACAGACATCTTAGAAAAGACTTGCTGGTCCACCCAATATTTCTGTTCTCTAAACTTCAATCACTTCCATAACCTTGTTCATTTCATTCTTGTCAATCTTTTTCCCACTTCCCACTTAGGACTTCAAAAATTTACCATGATATAATTAGCACATTTATGCTTTTGACAGTTCGTTTCTTTCTGCTTTTTCAACTTGAATAAGTTACTTTGGGTCAAGATCCTTATCTTGATTGCTCTTCTCTGTACCTCCAGGGGCTAAAGTGCATATGGGCCACAGCTGGTCCTCAATAAATTTTCCATAGTCTGTTTTACCTCCAATGTTTTGCTATCTCAAAAGATGGTGCTAACATGTGTCAGAAACTTAGCTTGAACTTTACCATCTCTTTCTTACTCACTACCCACGTCTAAACACCAAATCCTATCAAATATGTGTCCAAATTTTTGCTCAAATATGTCAGTTTCTCTGCATTTTAATTGTTCCTACCTTCGGTGTCTCACCACTGGTTTAGAGTAACAGTTCTGATGTGTCTACATGAGTCTTCACTCTTAGGTCTTCCATGTGCTTTTTTTTTAACAAGAAGAAAAATCATTTTTATTTGACTCTTCTGCTTCTAACCCAGTGTACAGAAATAAAATGAATTCTGTATAAAACAGAAATAAATGATTTCTACTGTTTTAATACTTATATAACTCCTTGTTATCCTAGTGACATAGAAAATCTCTTTAACAAAGCCTACAAATCTTACAGAATTAACCCTTTTTTCTTGAGTAACATTACCTCTGGCTAATTCCACTGTATCACTCTGAACCTGACGCTCATCACATCTTTGGTGTTTAATAAACATATGTTTGTTGAATAAATTAGTCTATACATAAACAAATAGCACAAATGACAGTCAGTAATATGAAAATACTTGAGGGGAAATAATGTAACTTTTTGGAAGTTGATAGATATACCTACCTTTAACAAATATTGTGAATTATAATGTAAAACATGCAAAGTGTCCATAAAAGCTTGATAACTCTGCTAAAACCACAGCTAAGTCTGTTATACTCATGCTGTTTATCTCTTAAGCCACTTTAATTTCTGTGACACTGAACTTCTTGCCTTCCTTCATTTTCTAAGAACAATTGACTCTGGCTGCCTGACCTGAGAAAGGCTCCTGGGTATCATGGCTCTGGCAGGTGGGTTTCATTTGCCTGTCTCAAGATGCTGGCAATCCTACAATCACAGATCCTGTCTCTTTCACAGCCAGGTCTCTAATGTTGCCTGCATCTGATACAATGGCTTGTTACCTCCTGGGATATATAGTTTTAACAGCAACAAGGCCTTCTTTTCCTCCAGCAACTGTCAAAAAACAAGGAAGCAAACAAACAAAAAATAAACCATGATTTCCTGTATTATTATATTGCAGCATATATTTTTCAATCAATTATATTATTGATAAAAGTACTTGCTGTGAAATAATGTATATCATCTATTTAACCTCTGACAAAGAATCTGAATTGGAATGGGACCTCATTGTAAAACCTGGCAGCTGCTTCACAGGTTTAGTTTCCGAAGCACCTGGAAACTTAATTATACCCAAACAACAAGACTGAGTATTTAGAGGAAGGAGATTTAGTGGAATCACTATCATCAAGGATCTATGAACTGAGATGATTGAGAGAAAGAAAAGTAAAAATGAGAGAATGTAATTTGGAGATCAGATAAATTAACTGTGGAGCTTTAGGTTTTCAGGAGAAGAAAATGAAAATATTTAAAAGATTAGTTTAAATGGTATTGCCTGATACGCTGCTTACACCTACCAGCTGCTGAAAGTTGAGGAAATGTTCCTTCAAAGAATGCTGCTTAAAAAAACAAGAAAGAAAGAAAGAAAGAAAGAAAGAAAGAAAGAAAGAAAGAAAGAAAGAAAGAAAGGTCAAAGTATATTATGTACAGGTACAAATTCCCTATGATGAATGTGATCATTGCACATACCTAAATTGTACCAATTAAATAAAAACTAATTTTTGAACAAGACCTTTAAAAATAGAATTTAGATATACTAAAAGTTTATGCATATTTATGATTATAATTAGTCTGTTCAACACAAATTTTGCATGTGTTGTCATCGCTGTTTGCTCTTGTCTTCTGATGTCCCCTATAGAATTCCATTTCCCTACAACATCCATTAACACTAGCTCTGGGCCAGGATAAGGAGTCATGAAGAATGCAAGTCATATTACATATTGTTTCTAAGGCAATCACAAACCATTGGTCTGTCATGTTTGGAGTCTTAAAATAAAAAAAGGACTGCAGAGATCAGATTCCAAAACAAACTTCCAAGTAATTTACCAGTCCTTTAATTAGCATACGCATACATGATCAAAGAGATTCTGCTTCAGCGCAATCCACTGAACAACTTTACCTGGTTCATACACCAGCCTTCTTCAATATTGGAAAATGCTAATTAAAGTCGTCCTAATAAGAAAACAAAATCTGCTTTCCTGTGTATTAGATCCTTTTATCCTAGTTGTACTTTTCATCTCAAACTAAACTCATTTCTCTTTTATTGAGTCTAAAATCTGAAATAGTTGCTATGCTCCTAATTTTTGTTGTCTTTTCCAGAATAATTATCTGTACTTTTTCCATGTAATGTTCTGTCTCTGAAGAGTAAAAGATTTGAAAAGTCAGAAGGATATTTCCTCCCATCAGATTCTGCTTATAATTATTTATCCCATCAATATCTTTCATAGTACTGTCTAAAATTGTTCAGGTCACTAGTGTTTTTTTTAACAAGACCCTAAGATGAAAGAGATTTATTCATTATACCTACACTTAGTGCTAAACTTCATACCGTTGATTTTCATTTTAATCAATTCACTCTAGTGCAGTGAAAAAAATGTGGATCACCTTTCATATTTAACTCACCTGGCAAACACCCAAGTCCTTTCCATGTTACTGTGGCACAACTTACATGCACGCACTTTGCTGGCCAGATCTTAGTCTAGAATAGCAGAGATGTGCTAACTACATTCAATTTGCTTATTGTGAAATAGAAGAGAATAATTATTCATTCAGCTGTTTGTCTATATAGTACATCTGTCTGACCAAAATGATTTTCTCATTGACCTCTAAATACATCTCACCAATTAACACATCTGTCTTTTTAATTTTCGAGTTTCCATTTGGAAATGCATTTTCTGCTTTCTTCTGTGGCGACACATCTCTATTTCTTCAATGGAGAGTCATACAAACTGACTGATGCTATGTTGTGCTCACTCCACAAATGCCCCCCAATGTTTGTACATTTTCACACGTAAGGTTATTGATTAGAAACATGCAGATCTATTTCTAATGAAAGTATTTGTATGTTTTTCTTTTAGTTGTTAAAACAGATACAATGTGCCTCCAAAGCACTATTTCCTAAATTCTTCCTTTTTTTCATTCTAAACTCATTACTCTGGAACTTCTAGGTGCCTATCACATATTTGCAAACAAGAGTTGAGAACTTTTAAAGTATTTAATTTATTTATTTTAAAATGAAATATATAAATCTCCATAGCTTTATTAAAATAAAAAATATCTTAGAAGCATAATTATGATAAATATGTAAAAATAAATGTAAATGTAGACAAAACTGTGCATATGAATTAGTAGCATATTTAAAATGAGAAAGCTAAAACAGATTGATAGCCACATGCACTATATATTACATTAATGTCTGAAATATTACAAAGACTGAAAAGTGATGAACACTTCAAGAAGACAAATGTCAGAGCTCGTATGTCTCAGAGTAGTTGTTTTCCTGTTTGGTTTGCTGTCTCTCCTCCTCTCTCTCCTGCACTCCCACAGTCAGTTTTTATCTATATTACTCTGTCTGCAGACCACTGAAAATAGTTCATTTCAAAATTGATTTTTAAAAATTGGAAGCAAGTTATAAAGTTATTGAGGCATGTGGTCACGAGTCCAAAAAGCCCTACTTAGTTGGCAGCTATAATGATGTTCCAAATATGATTATTACTAAGTGAGAGTAATGTCTACTCCATGTGTATTATTAAATTAAAGAGTCTGTAATTAGGCTTATGAAATGCTCAAGAATCCAAGTTTTTTGAACTTTGAAACATTGGGATTTAGGATTTGAAGGCATTTGAAAGCTTATGTGGTCCAAGCTCACATTACTTTAAGAGAAATAAAAGATGGTTCTGAATATATCTCATGCTTATTATGTTCAGTTTACCATTTTTTTCTCTATATCACATTTGTTTTATTAGTGAAACATGATTATTGACAGGCCAGCTGGGTTAATTTTCTCATTTCCTTTTCCAATAAATATGACTTGTATAAGTAAAAGAATGCTCTGAGTTCAAATCTTATCTCTGTCATTTACTAACCTTGGGAAAGTTAACATGTTTCTTCAACCTGCAATTTTCTCACTTATAAAGCAGGAATATTGCTCATATTATGAGTTTTGGTGAACATTAAACAAGACAATTCATGTAATGTTATCACCAGAGTATCTACCAGATGATAGGTGTTCAACAAATGCTAGATATTATTATAATTAGTATAAGTAATGCATGTTTACTATATAAGCAAGGCTAGGGCATAGAAGGTAAACTAACAGAGTATTAAGAATACTAGTAATATTCTTTAAAGATACTAATACACACACATATAACTAGAATTCAGACATATATTTGTATGTTATTATTTTATATAAATAATTCACAAAATAGAGTGAAACTGCTTTGCTACACATGTATCAGCAAGTAGTTACCAACCTGTTAATTTCTAATATCTTCATTCTAAAGAATCTAAAAATGAATTGGGGAAACTCAAGCATTGTGGCTTTGTTATCCGCTTCAGGCTGAATATCGATTGCAGGAAATAATAAAGTGTACAATAATCATTTAGTTTTAAATTGTACTTCTTGTAGAGATTTTCAAGCCTTTCATAATTACAGAGTCTCATTAACCTTTCAAAGAGAACTGTACAATAATACAGTGAATCTTTAGTACAATGCAAAATCAGGCTCATCCAGGAAAAGCAATTGAAATCCTGTGCATCCACCTAGAAAACCACACTACAGCAGGTGACAATGAGTGCTGAGAGACTGTGTGATGTAGAAATTCTCATGTCTTTCCCTGAGGACACCCAGTGTGGTTGTTTCTTTCACATAATGACCTTGTTTTATTCATCTCTGTGCTACTCCCTTATTCATTCACTTATTTAGTGTTTGCTAAGTACTACTTACAAACCCAATATTATGCTAAAGGATCCAGGGTAAAAACATTAATAAGACAACATCATTATTTTAAGGATCTAAAAATCAGTCAAGATAATTAAGTGAAGAGAACACTTTCATGCATAGTGTTAAGCACAAGTTCAGGATATTGTGGAAACATACAAGTGAGAGATAGACAGTCATCCCAGAAGGTGTCAAAGAAAGGTCTCTGAAGGACACGACTTCAAAAATCAAATTGAGTTTTAAAGAATTTAAAGAAAGGAATGCACTTAGTAAAAGTTCATGTGACTTCAAATAGTATTTAAGAACGCATGGCTTCAGTTTCTATGTAATTTTGTTGTTGGTGTAAACATATTGTTCAAGAGGAGACTTCATTCAATAAAACTGAGTTCTTTTTCTGTTGTTGCTGTTGTTACTATTCACTTTCACTGTTTCACTTTATTGTGTATCCATGAGTACTTTTTGTCCTCTACCCAAAAAACAAGCAATGCTCTATTATGTGAATAGTTTATACCTTTAGAATTAGAGCCTAGTTGTAAACAGAACACAAATTTAATATTCCTGTAAGAACTGACTTCACTTGGGCATTGTAGAAACTTGTGAACACCCAGGAACTTTGACAAAGAAATAGGCAATAAGTCTTACATGTCATCCAATCCAGGTGTTCCCCTGGCAGGTGTGTAGCCTTCTGCCACTTTCCTTAGGCATAACTTGTCTTTACTTCAAGAAACAATTCTATTTAGAGTTATCTTTTCAAAGACATCTTAAGACTCTTATGTTTTTTGGTGAGCGATGTGTCTACATTTACAGAAACATTATAATAGATAGAAAAGTGAACTGAGAAAACTATCAACATTAAGGGCAATATACAGCATGAAACTCAAAAGCAGAAGCAACTTGCAAGATAAACAAGTATAGGAAAATAATTACCTGGTAGTTAATTTGATCTCTTGTCTTTGCAAATGGCTGTTCCAAGTTCTGCTCCAAAATGGTGTTAGGGCTTTTATTGCTGTCATGGGTTGCCTTGAGCGCTGCCTTTAACTGACACAATCACTGATTGTTACAATTAGTGCCATTAGTATAGAGTGAGATGTGAAGTCTCAGTCATATAGAATTTCCCATTATGTCCACGCAATACACAAAGTTCATCACTTACCATTAACATACCAGAGTGAATTCAAAACAAATTATGAAAGACCTGTCACTGCATAATGCTGCCAATGTGAATATCAGAGATGATGAACCAAATGTCAAACCTCAGTGTTTTGCTATAGGATACCCACATTTTATATGTGAAAATACAGATAATTAGGAAGACAACATGTTTCATGGATAGGAAATTTGAGGGAACCAATAGACCAGCTATCTTGTTGAATAACAGAAAAATATATGGATTTCATTTGAGGTAGTAAGGCCTCTTTGAAAAGAATGGTTTGTGCTTTCATTGCTTGAGCATTTTGTCATGCCTAAATCTTGTAATCTGAGCAACTACACTGAAGATAACCATACACACTGCACTAACCATTTTTAATTTCCTATTATGCTATTTTGAAATTCTGTATCATTACTTTTGTCCTTTTTTCATTTTAAAATTTAAAAAAACTAAAAAAGAAGAAAATTACCCTTCCATTTTTATTTTATTACAAAAGTCAGAAGAAGAGATAAAGCAATAGTGAAAAAGATTAGCAATAATGTAATTTTTAACCCTGGCAATTTACTTACAACAGAAATTACCCAATTGTAATTTTATTATGATAATGATTATTAGCACTCAATTCCAAGTGAATGCATTTTAAGTAAAAGACTGAAAATCTGTGAAAAACTAGACTTCCAACCTCCACCTCACATCAAGCAGTGAGCTTGAGATTGAAACTAGTTATTAGGGGAGAGCAGAAAGACAAAAGTATCCCAAATTGTCTATGACTGTGGAGATACCTTTCCTCTTTGATATTATTGAACACAAATTGTAGGACCAAATACTGAAGATACTAAGAATATAAGTGGAAAATTCCACCTCACAGACCTCCAAACTATAGAATATCTCTTATATTTCAAGAAGGTGATTTCAAATCAATATATACCTGTAAGCATTTCAGACATTCTAATAAAATCTTTGCCAGGAGCAATCGCAAGTTTGGATATATATGCAGAAAGAAAGATTTCCATAACTTTCCCAGAAATACCCTTTTTAAGTACTACATGTACATATTTCAAGCATATTCTATACATAAAAAAATTGTACATTCACATAAAATTTATTTATTTTGTGTTTCAGAAGGTACATATGCTCTTCCAATGCAACTTGCTTTCCCTGCTGTAGTCATGTCATATTTTACACCTTCTTTTATATATAATGAATTCATACTATATTTGACTGTATGAAATATTATGAATTTAAACGCTATAAATTTGTATCATTAAATTACTTTGCTTATGACATCAAAAAATAAGGCATTAAATAGTCTTGTAAGTTTGGGTGTTTGAAGATATTTAGGATAAGGTTCTAAAATCAACTGCTAGGTCACTATATAGGTATGTTTTCAAATATGAGACTTTTTGTATCTATATCATGCTATGTCTTATCTATCTATTCAGATTACTTTTTAAAATGTTTGCTCTGATTTATATTCTCAACATTATAAATAAAGCATTACTAAACTTCTATATCTTTGAAAAAATCAATGAAAAAGAGCATTTTAACATGGTTATATTTTTAAATCACAAAAATAGTTTGTTATCTCTCTATACAGGTATTAGCAATTTATATTTCTTCATCTTTGTGCTTAGGTTTACTATGTTTCTTTGCCTATTTGTTTGATCTTCCTCCCTTTCTTCCTTCTTTCTTTCCTTTCTTCCTTCTAATATTTCTATTGGTCTATATTTCACATTATACAATTCTCCTATTTAATGTATAAAGTCAAATAACTTTTATAATATTGATCAGCACTAAATTCAGCATATGTTCATTGCTTTAGAAAGATTCACACACACATTAGTACTCATTCTCTATTCTTAATCCCACTCTTGACCCAGATACAGATAAACATGAATGTATTTTCTGTATCTATACATTTCCATGTTCTTTACATTTCATAGAAATAGAATCTTACCATGTGTGGTCTTCTGTGATTTTTTCCCCTTATTTAGCATGATATAGTCCAGTTCCACTATATGGATATGCATAATTTATTTATGCATTCATCATTCTAAACATTTTCGTGTGGATATACATTTTCATTTCTTTTGTACATATAGCTACTAGTGGAATGGCTATATCACATGATAACTACATGTTTAGCTCAGTAAAAATCTGTCAAAAACTTTTCAACTTTTATTTTGCATAAGTACCAGCAATGTATGAAAGTTCCAAAATTGCCATATTGTTGTCAAGACTTCTTGTTGTATCTTCTGTAGGAAACACAAAACAAAATTTCTTGGCAAAATTATAAGAAAATAACAATAATTAATAACTATGTACCATCTTCAAAGCAGTTACTCAGAGTGCAAGACAGAAACCAAAGAGGAAAGAAAAAGATAACACAAAACTTTCTTTTCAATGAACTAAATTAAACTAGTAGTATAAATTAAACAAATTAGCATATATGTTGAGTTACTTTTGAAACATTGGAATATGTAATTTGAAGAAGTATTGAACTTTTCCTTGTTTCCAATTTGTCTGTCATCTATTTACTTCTCTCTCTCCCTCTCTCCATCTCTCTCTGTCTCTGTCTGTCTCTCTTTCTCTCTCTGTCTCTCTCTTTCTATCATTTATGTGTTTCTCATACAAGAGAAACTATGAGATATTTGCTCTGGTGCATCTGCCTTATTTTACTTAATATTATGTTCTCAAGTTGCATTCATTTACCTGTGAAAACTGTAAGCTTACCTTCTTTATGGCAACATAGCACTCCACTGTGCATAGATAAGTTTTCCTTAATTGTTCGATTGCTGAAACAACCAAAAACATACACTGGAGGAACAATAAACTCTTTAATAAATGGTGATGGGAAAACTGTATATCCACATGCAGAAGACTGAGTCTCGGCCCATATATAACATTGTGTACTAAAGTCAAAATGGATCAAAAATCTAAATGTTAAAACAGAAACACTTAATCTGCTGAAAGATAAAATAGGTGTAACTCTTGAACACATAGGCATAGCCAAGGACTTTCTGAGCAGAATACCAGTGGTACAAGAAATAACACCAAGAACCAACAAATAGCATCGCATGAAATAAAACTTCTTTGCAACAAAGGAAAAAACCAACAGAGTGGAGATATAATTTAGAGAATGGGAAAATAATTTGCCAGCTATTCCATGAACAGAGGACTAACATCAAGAATATATAAAGAATTTAGAAAAATAGACCTCAAAAAGTAAAAGACCCAATAAAAAAATGGGCAACCAAAATGGATAGACACTTCCAGAAGAAGAACAAATGGCCAAAAAACACATGCAAATATACTCATCATAGCAGGTCATGGGAGAAATGCAAATCGAAACTACATTGAGATATCATCTTATTCCAGAAAGAATGGTTGTTATCAAAAAAAATCTAATAATAACAAATGCTGCTGAGGATGTGAGAAAAAGAAACTCTTACATTGTTGGTAGGAATGTAAAATAGTACAACTACTGTGGAAATCAGTGTGGAGCTGCCTTACAAAACCAAAAATAGAAATGCTATTTGAGCTATTCTGTTTCTAGGTATCTCCTTGAAAGAATTAAAGATACCATGTTACAAGGATACATGTACATCCATGTTTAGGGCAGCACAATTTGAAATACCTAGATCTTGGATACAGCACATAAGTCAATCAGTGGATAAAGTGTTAGATCTTTTGTAGTGGACTTGCAGTAGTATAGCATTCTGGCTTTTACTTACATTTTCCTGTGGATTAATGATGTACAATCTTTTATGAGTTTACTAGCTGTTTGTATATATTCATTACATAAATTTACATTCCAGTCCTTTAGCTATTTTTGTTACATTATTTACTTTTCATTGTTAAATTGTCTAATGCTCTTTACATATTCTGAATATAAGTTCTTTGTGTCAGTTACATCATTTACAAATTTTTCCTCCAATTCTATTGTTTATTTATCCAAATCCTTGAATGTGTCCTTCAACAAACACAAGTTTTTAGTTTCGTTGAACTCCTATTACCATTTTACCTTTTGTCAATTATGTATTCACTGTCATATTTGAAAAATCATTGCTTAACCCAACATAATGAAGATTTACTTCTATCCTTTCCATGAAGTTTTTAGTTCTTTTCTTACATATAGATCTATTATGCATTTGAGTTAAATATTTATGGTGGAAGATAAGGGAACTAGATTAGTTATTTTATATACAGATATTCATTCAAACACCATTTATTGCAAACTTTCCTTTTCCCCATTGAATCATCTCAGTAACCTTGCTGAAAAAAATAGGTGATGCTAAATTGAGGGCTTATTTCTACACTCAATTATATAATATTGATTTACATGTATTTCCATCTGCTAGTGGCACACTGTCTTATTTATTGTGGTTTGTTGTAGATTGAGAAATATGCAACATTCTCCTCTTTTTCCAAAGATGCTTCAATTCTACTACATCTTTTGTGTTTTCATATGAACCTTAGTTCAATTGCTGATTCTGAAAAAATAGGGTAATGTTCAGTGAAATAAATCAGACATGCAAGCTTAAAGATTGTAGGGTTCCTCTTTTACAGGAAGCCCAAAGTATAAATAAATCAGAGAGCAAAGTAAATTACAAAATAAATCTTTCATAAATGAGAAAGGGACAAAAAATTGAAGGAAGGAAGAGAGATGGGGGGAAGAGGTAGTAAAAAGAAATGCTATGTGTTATGTAAATGCACCACCTACTTCACAGTGAATGTATTCATGATGCTGTGTGAACATGTATGAATAAAAATTAGTTAATTAATTGAAAAACAGGTGAGATATCAAGTAGGTTTTCACTTAATTTATAGATCAATTTGGGAATATTTTATCTTGATATTCAAGATAAAAACACAAGATACTGTTCCATTGCATATGTCTTCCTTAATTTAATACTGGTGTTTATTCATTCTGTGTTACTATAAATTAAATTCTTGATTTTTTAATTTTTAAATTTTGAATTCTTTATTGAAATGGTTTGAAAATATAAATGAGTTTTCTCTGCTGATTTTGTATCCTATAACTTTGATAAACTCATTTATTATGTCTGATTATTTTTATGGACCGTTACCTTTTTCATCTTCAAGACCATTCCATTTATGAAAGAAATAGTTTATGTATTCTTTTCCAACATTCATGTTATTTCTTTTTTTCTCTCCTTCCCTCCTTTCTCCTCCTGCCTTTCCTTTTGCCTCCCATTTCCTCCTTTTTCTTCTCTTTTCTTGTGTGCTTGTACCCTAGAAAATCCAGCACAACATTGGGCAAAGATTTCAAAGCAAACATCCTTGTTGGTTATTGTCTTAGTCCCTGTTACTAAAGTGGGACACCATGGTCTGGGTGGCTTGAACATCAGACATTACTTTCTCACAGTTCTGGGAGCTAGAAAATCCAAGATCAAGGTGCCAGCAGATGTCCTGTCTAGTGAAGACCTCTTCCTGGTTTACAGCTGGACCATCTTCTTGTTTCCTCCCATGCAGAGGAAATGCAGTTTCTCATTTCACTCAGTATGAGGTGAGGACATTAATCTCCTCATGGTGCACTCTTGTGACCCAACTGTCTCCAAAAGAGTCCATCTCTAAGAATTTGGAGGAAGATACCCTCAACTTATAACCAATCTTATGTTAGGAGAAAAAACTTCAGTCATTCTCTGTGAATTATATTAGCTGTAAGATTTTCATAGGTGTGCTTTAGACAGTTCCCTTATATTCCTATTTTTTGAGTGCTGTATTATGAAAAATTTCCCAATTTTTATAAGTTTTTCTTGCCTCTATTAAGATAATTTCACGGAGTTTGAACTGCATTTGATAAATTTTATGATGCTGACTACATCTTGAATATTAAACCAAACTTGTCTTTCTTGGATTAGTCTACTTGGCCTTGACATATGGTTGCTACCATCCTCACCTTACCTGTAATTCCTTGAGGATTGTGGTATATACATTCACAAGAAATGATGATTTATAATTTTGTTTTATAGTGGTGACTCTGTTTCTGTTATATAGATAATCCTAACTGCATAGAACAAATTGAAAATTATTTCATTCTCTTCTATTTTTAAGAAGAATCTGTAAGCAGTTGATACTAATTCATCTTTAAATAACTGGTAAGAATCACAATTAAAGGCATCTCTTAGCTTGGACATTGTTTGGGATTTTCAATAACTAATTCAGTCTCCCTACTTAGGACCAATCATATGATCAAATTTTTCTTGAGTCAATTTGGTACTTTTTATATTTCAAGAAAGTTGTTTACTTGTCCTAAGATTTCTAATTGGTTGGCATAGGTTATTCACAATATTCTCCTATTATCCATTCTTTACTTTCGTACTGAGGATTCTACTCATTTTTTATGCCCCACTTGCTTGAAATTGTAAGACTAGAGCTCTTTTTGCTTCTTTCTTTATAACAACATTAAATCAATGCTACTAATTATGCAGATTTTATTGAAGAATTGTGGTGAACTGTAGGCAATGAGAGTTTAGGCATAAATAACTTGAATTTGAATTTCAGATAGACTTTCTATAAATTTTATGTTAGAATATCTCAATTTGAAAACTACTTCCCTCGCTTACTTGCTGTGAAGAGTTAAATAATAACGATGGTGAACATTCTGACGGCCTTGCTTCCCTGGTGCTCCATTACATGTTTTGCTTCGTTTATCTGATATATTACTAAGTTTGGAGATTTTAAAATTTTGTTGTGTAGTTCTTCGGCTTTGATGTTAGGTTTCTTTTTTGGTCTTTTAATCATAAAGTTCAGTAACTTTTCAAACTCAGTTTTTCAGTTCTTTATTCCAAGAAAAGCAATTAAGTAAAAAAAAGAAAAAAAATATAATGGTTCTCCATTTTCCCTCTCCTAAAAATATCATTGGTGCCAGGCACGATGGTGCACACCTGTAATTCCAGCACTTGGGAGGCTGAAGTAAGAGGATCACAAGTTCGAGGACAGAGATGTAAGACCAGCCTGAACTACATAGTGATACCACGTCTCACAAAACCAAAGAAAAAAAAGATCATTTTGTAAGTCATTACTCTTTTTTATTTTAAAGAGTCATAGTTCAGAATGTTGACTTTTAAGAGTTTATTCTCATTCTGAATGCTTCTAATGTTCTTTTTGTTTTTATGATAAAATACTCTCCTTCCCTCCTTCCTTTGTTCCTTCCTTCCTTCTTTCCTTCTTGCCTGCCTCCTGCCTTCTTTTATGAACTCCTTTCTTCCTCTCTTCGTCTCCTTGATTCTTCTCCCAAATCTTCCCTTTTCCTCGGGCAAGGAAATTTTTAAGCATATCTGTTGTTTTGCTTTTTAGCTTATGTCTTGATTACTTTTACTTGTTGCCGAGACAAAATACCTGACGCCCAAAATTAGGGAAGGAAAGGTTTATTCTTACAGTTTCTCGGGAGTTTCAGTCCATAAGTTGGCTCCAAGTCAGCATAGCATGGAGGAGATGGCGGGGCTACAGTTCATGGTGGCTGCAAGCCGCAAGTCACGCTGGCGAGAGAGAGAGAGAGAGAGAGAGAGAGAGAGAGAGAGAGAGAGGCAGAAGCAGAAGCGGAAGCACGGAAGTGCAAGATGAAGACCCGTCTCCCCTTACACTGTATCTCAGCTCCACCCCTGGGCAGGTGTAGCAGTCACATCATTAATCCTGGTGCTAGACAACAAACTGATCACAAGTATCAGACTCAGCCCCATCAAAAGTACATGAGGATTTGGGGGTACATAGCATATTACCTGATACAGCTTAGATATCTACATTTCTTCTTCGAATGAGTCAATGCTCTATAATTTGCTTCTCCATATGAAAATGTATGTTTTCTTACATAATCTTCTAATAAAATGTGACTCCCATTCACTTATGTTTCTTACCTTGCTTTAAAATAATTGCTTGCATACGACTATTATTGTATATTTTTTCATATTAATCTTCTCTAAAAAGGAGAACTTCATCTAAACTCTCTAGTAGAGATGTCTTGAGAAAAAGAGCAGGAGACACTGACACTTCTTTAATTCAAGTAAAACGCTTTTTTAAAAAAAGCTAAAGTAAAACTTCTGTATTTTCTTTCTTTCTTTCTTTCTTTCTTTCTTTCTTTCTTTCTTTCTTTCTTTCATCTTTTTGAGACGGGGTCTCACTATGCAGTTCAGGCTGGCCTTGAGCTCACTTTATAGCACAGGCTGGTCTCAAACACACAACAATTTTCCTGCCTCAGCCTCCCAAGTGCTGGGATTACAGGCATGTGCCACCAGGCCCAGCTAGACTCCTGTATTTTCAATGCTAGGTGAACAACTCTTCTGAGACTTCCAAGTTTATTTCTTGAAATGAATGGAATACCCTTATAAGAACATGATATGATGCTGTGTAAAATGTTGCTTTGTTTACATATCCATTTAGTCAACATTTGCCAGCAACTGCAGAGTTGTTTCTCATATAGCTCTCCTGTTTTACGCAAGCATTTGGTTTTAGTAAGGGGTGACATGATATATGGGAAATGTGAGGAAATTTCCATGGATTAGGTTGTTCTCAGAATGACTCCTACATCTCTTGTGCTCACATTTATTACATATCTGTGTCTCATTATTTCCAATACACTTTCACTATTTGAATCTTGAGTCTTTCTAACTTATCACAGACAAATACGCATCCTGTCTGAATAGTTTGTGTTTGTTGACAATGAACCTCAATTTGACAAACATCACTGCATTTAGCAGATAACCTTCTTGTCTTTTTAGAAATGGAGTATTCTTTGTTTCAGAAAAAATATGAAGCAAGATGATGTAGAATTTCAAAACAAAATAATAGAAGGTTAACAATGGTTAATATACTGTGTATTGTTATCTTCAAAGTAGAAGATAACAAAGTAGTACCCAGATTACAAGACACAAGCATGAAAAAATGATCAATGAAAGTAGAAATTATTCTTTTTGATTAACCAACAGAGATTAGTAGTATAATTATCTATCATATAAATATATATATATACACATATATATACATACATAAAATCTTTCCCCTTCTTTCTTTTCTCCTTTCCCCATTCCAGTTGTGCTTTCCTTTTGAGCAGTTTCTTCCCCCTTTCACTTTCACAATAGCTATTGTACATTTTGGATCTTGTTTACTCTTTTAGTTATTTTACACTCAGGAGACAATGCAAAGTTTACATACGCAAGTCTGATTTATCTCACTTATGAGTATGGTCTCAAGCTGCATCCATTTACCTATAAAAGCCTCAAGTCTATCCTTTTTTTTAACTGAGGAGTACTCCACTGTATAAAAATAGCACATCTTTTTTTATCCATTCTGCAGTTGATGGGCATTTGAATTGTTTCCAAGTTTTAGCTATTGCAAATTGTGCTGCTATAAACATGGGTGCACATATATCGCTGTGGTATGAAGAAATATCCTTCTCATGAAAAAAAGATCTGCTTGCATTGTACACAATGGGGCATACCTATAATATACCACCAAAAAAAAAAAAGTAAAAAGAAAAGAAATCCATGGAAGTGTTTTTTGGGTTTTTTGTAAGTTAAGTTCAAAAAATGGTGTGAGTTCAACATTTTACTCCACCATCTTTCACTAGCAATCTTAAAAATAGGACATTTTCCTATAATACTACAAAAATGAAATCATTTTTCCATTGCCTAGATTGTCAAACAAAAATAGAGATACATTATAGAGTGCAATTAAAATAACAAACTTTTAGTCTAGAGTGTCATTTGAGAAAATAAATTTCTCAAAAAGAATTCTTCCTGGAAAAGCTATTCCCTTTACTCTGCTTTTGAAAACAGTACTAAAGAGTTGGCATATCTCTCAACTTATAAAACAACAGTGATGAGAAGATTAAAGTAATTGAAGCAGGCACACACCTACAGTCACTTGCCTGTGACTCTGAGTTGCAGCTTTATCATAAAGCAAACCCACTTAACATCATAGCCTCAAGATGCATCCATTTTTCTATAAATAGCTCCAATATAGCCTTCTTTATGGCAGAGTAGTACTCCATTAAAAATAACACATTCTCTTTACCCGTTGATTTCTTGTAAGCATACTAAGCTTAAATACCACATGATTTCTTGATATGAAAAACCCAAAATATAAATAAGTTGAACAGTAAAATAAAAAATAGATAATGGGAAACAGAGAAATAGATCTCTTGCAAAAGGAAAGCAGACCAAGAGATAGAGGTAAAGGATTGGAAGGGTGGGGAAGGAATTAAAATGTGTTATATACATGCACCAACTCCCCACAACAAATATGATTATTATATACTACAGATATGTGCTTGTGAAAAACAATTTAAAAAACAAATCCAGATATCTCCTGAGAGCAGATCCGCTTTGTAATTAATGAGTCTTCCATTCTGTGGTTTAATAACTATTCCAGACATGGTTTGTGACAGGTAATCTTCTCGTCTTGCTTTCTGTGAGTTTGGCCACTGGTAACCCTCACCTAGATTTTCCTGAGGGGGAGTCAGACTGTCCTTCCTAACCTTCTGCTCTTTTGTCAGCCATTCCTCTTCATTCAGTATTCATCCATGACATTGCTAAGGAAGGGTCAGCAGTCCAAGCCCTTATCTGTTTGACCCAAGCCAGAGAGTTGTCAGCTCAGAGAAAATAGCCACAGCCCCTTGCCACTGCTCTGGTCATAAGTTTATAGTTCAGGCTTCTCTTTGCAAAGGGTCATCAACATCAACATGTTGTTTCCAGGGTCATAAATTTGCAATGTGATGAGACATAACCAGATGTTGCCAAACGTGAACTGACTCAGAAAGCAGTCTCTCACTCTCTTCCAAACCCAGAGAAACTAGTGGTCCACTTTGCTCTCCGTCCTCACCTGGTGGGCTTGGTGCTCCACATTGAAGTCAGTCATTTGGGGGAAGCAATTATGTTTCTCCACCTGAATAACCAGCTAGTCATTATCATTCACTCTGCAGCTATGTTCTGCTACTTAGATTTCCAGTGAGGGGATTTATATCCACTCTTGGATGGATATTGTTTTTCTCTTTGGTTGTTGCAAAGGTGGCTGGTACCAAGTTGTAACAAGTTTTATATGTTGTGAGGAAAGAAAATAGCATGTCTGTGTATAGTCCTTGTGCTCACGTTTAGATGTATGGTTTGGTTCTATGTACTACTCCAGTTATTTCAATTGTGTTAGGACTTTTTTAAAACCCAGGAATGCAGCAAATTTTACTAAGTGGTTCAGTGTGTATTTCTAGATAGAGCATTCTCTGAGGACATTTGGAATTTTGCACATTTGTTTCATTTTTAAATTGAAGCAACTGAAATCATGGAAGTTAAGCCAATGATCCAAGCTCAGTTTGTTATTCAAACCCAGGATTCTACTTGGGTATGGTGTTGTACTTCTGTAGGAAACCAAGAACTTACTGGATCGACATAATAGAAATATATCTGAAAATTCAGTCCTTTAGATATAAAGCCAGTCTATGTTTAAAGCTAAACTCAGTGGAAGCCAAAACAGATTTTAAAAGATTGAATGTTATAAACCTTCCTGGTAGGCTGTACCTCTTCTAAATTCCAGTTATCTCTCTAATAAAACTAGGAAAGCAATAACTGCATCCCTCTATCATAATGTTGGTTAGGGGGCATCACTTAAGGGCCTCATAAGGTGTCCTTTCAGTGGGAAAGTCCATATTATCTGGTTTATAATTTTATGTTGAAAGTGTTTTTCTTTTTTTTTAATTTTATTTTAAAGAGAACAAAACAAAATACAACAGAGCAAAGCAGATCAGGACAAAACAATGCAAATAACACAGGATTTCAAATAAGTGAACAGAAAATCAACAGTGGCTACCATAACATCTCTTGTTTTCTTCTAAACAGTTGTCCATATCGTCACACACAGTGAATTCAAACAAAAATAGTATAAAACCATTAAAAACAAAAGAATGAAAATGGTATAGGCCTTCAAAACCTGACAATATGAAATCAACAATGGCTACCGTGATGTCTCTTGTTCTCTTCAAAATAGCTGTCCAGATTTTCACATATATTGAAATCAAATAACATAGAACAGAGTAAGAACAATCAAAACAAAGAATACAAGCATTACTGGACTTCACAACAAGATGATAGGAAATCAGCAATGGCTACCATAATGTCTCGTTTTCTTCAAAGAAGCTGTTCATATCATCACTTGTAATAGAATCAGTTCTTGTAAACTCTTTAGGTGAAGTTCTAGGCTTGTATAAGCCTATACATGTACATCTATCCTTTCTGTATTAGAGGGAAAGACAAAACAAAATGTCACAAATTACAAAAAAAAAAAGAGAAGAAAGAAAGAAAAGAAACAAAAGAGACTAATAAATAACAATAACAAAGAACCCAAAACAATAACAATACAGGCTTGCAAAACAAGGTGGTAGGAACATAACTAGGGTTTTTATTTTGCATAGTTATCTTCAAACCAGTTACTCAGATTACCAGATATAGACCTGCAAAATTCTATTAGTTCTTGGAACAAAACAGTTAACATTCATAGGATTAGATGAATTTTGCAAGTCTATATCTGAAAGTAGTTTTCTTCTCTATTTTCTGTCAATGGCATGATTAGAATTTATTTCATTAGCTGGCAATACCAACCTATTGGCTATTGTTGTATGACTAGAAGAGCTAGGGAAGAAACAAGAGACATGTAGCTAATTAGAGAATCAAGTGTCTTTAAATCTGATAAGAATTCTATAAACCACTTTAATTTTTCAGGAAAAAAAAGATAACAATGCTTTACCATGCTGTATTTGTCATTATTATATTCTGTTGTATTGTCTCTGCTGTTCTTACCTTAAATCCTTTATGTCCGCAGTTACATTTCTTAATGTAAACCTTTAAATACAAAAAATTCAAAATACATTTTTTATTGAAATACAAAAATTCTTGTTATTTTATAATTTGAGTTCTTAGTACCTGAAGAAATTAAATTTAAATTTTGTGTTCCAGCAATCGATTCTTATCAGGAGTTTAGCACAAAGTGAAAATGCTATCTTTTTTGTTTGCTTAAATTCCTAGAATGAAGCTTACTCAACATTTAGGAGACTGGCTCTCAGCACCTCAAGTCCAAATAATTTTAAAAACGCAATGGACCAATGCACCTTTCTCTAGAGACTGTGATATAAATCACTGAGGGGTGGGATGAGGCACAGATATTTTTCCAAAGCTCAGTGGTATCATGTAAGAGAATGAAAGCCACAAATGTAGTACAAAACTTTATTAATGAAATTAAATAGAGAAATCCAAGTTTGCTGAAGCTTGGTAGTTTCTCAAAGCAGTTGGTTGATGCCAGAACTAAGCTCTTGGTCACTTAGTTTACGTTCCCTTGTTCACAACACAGACAGCAGATTTAGCTTGCAACTTATTTCACAAAGATGTCCCATTGCCTTGCATAGCATCAGGCACATAAAGGTGCTCAATAAAGCAGGCTGAATGTTCACTGAGTAAATAATTCAATGAACATCAGTCAGATGGCTCCCTGCATCTCACTCATTCTCTAGTTTGTTTGAAATTGTAAGGATACTCAGTGCTGAGCATTGAGACAAGGAGAGGCTTAGTAGAAGCTCAACATCCTCCCAGAGATATTAAGAGCATTATTACATTTTTCTATTACAGAAAAATTTCTAATTAGCCCAGGAGGCAGAAAGAGAGAATTTTATAGAAATGGAGATCACCAAGATAGGGAGTGTGGTACTCCCAGGAGAGGAGTGAATCATCTGGACACACTGGATTGCAGAAGAGAGGCTGTAACTGTTTCCATGTACAAATGCATGAATGCAGGAAAATTTATCAATCTGAATATCAAGAATTCAAACAGGAAGGCACTCTAGGCTCCCAGGGACCAAGGCCTGTCTACTGTGACTGCTAATCCAAGTGAGTTTGGGTTAAAAGGGGTTAACAGCCCTCTGCTGTAACACATGATTGGTCTTTATGAGGTTGAAGCTCTTGTCTGTTTGAGGCCTACAGATGATGCTAAAGAGCCAATAATGACAGCAATTCAAAGCAATCTAATTATGCAAACGGGAGGCTAAACAATTTCATCATCCTTAAATTAGATTGTCCTAATGAGATAAAGACACCAATTAATCCTGAATTAATTTCAATAGCCTATTTCAGGCAAACACTTTAATATGCAAATGTAAATGAGAAACAAAGCCCACTGTAGAATGCCAGAGTTCAGAACCTCTCTCTTTGCAGCTGCAGCGGGTGTAAATAGTGCCTAATGAGTTTGCATGGAAAGACACAACCGTTGAAAATTTTAGACTTCATAAAGCACAGCCGGTGCCTCAGGTATACTGGATACATCTGGAGCCAGACGTGGAAAGAGGGGGAGTTTGGCAGGGGAATGGTGGGGTAAGGTAGGTATGCATTGCCAGACTCATACATGCCTTTTTCTAAGCAAAAATGGGTCAGTCCACCCAACCAAATGCTCAATTTCATATGAGTGTCTGTGTGTTTGTGTCAATGCACATTTTTTTCTAGGTATATTTCCATGTCAGTGTGTCAGTGCATGTGTGTTTCTGTGTGCTAGCATGTGGGTGAGTGTAGTTGTATATGTGTGTATTTGCGTGTGTATGTCAGTATACAAGTCTTTATATATATGTTTACATGTGTGTAAGCCTATGTCTATGAACATGGTTTCTGTGTGTTTCCGTGTATGCACATGTGTGTGCATGTGTGTGTGTGCATGTGTGTATGGTTGTGTGCGTGAAAAGGGTTGGTGAAGAGTGGAATTATTACATGAGGTGAGGCAGGAGGGGCAATGTGGAGTCACCTTTTAATGAGTTGATATTTACAGAGCCAAATTGTTTTAACACGCATCTGGACAGAAGTCTCTTCTGGACATAAAGTTGATTTTAATTAGTGACCACTTAATCATCTTAAATTGGCCATTCCCGACCCATTTAATATTTCTAAATAATTAATTTCCTAAATAAGACACGGGAATACATTGAAAATCTTAAGTGCCTGTGCTAGAAACAAAGGTCTAAGATTTTAATGATTTCTGGCTAGAGGGCTGTCCAGTAGTTAATTCCTTTTAGCAACTACCAAAATACCCTCCCCAGGTAATAAGCTGGTATTAATCTCTTCTGTCAAGGAAAAAAAAAGTGACAGCTGATATTGGGAGTGAATACAAACTAAAATAAACAGAAAGAAAATAGTTCTCTTCCAGGATATCTGCATTAATTTAAACTGTCTGGGTCCACCTTTAAATGAGTAAGAATAATTATCGAATTTCTTATTTTTGTGACATCATAACCCAAAGGGTAGAAAATAATGCCTAGAGTTGCCATATAAAATATACAATATCCATGCAAAATTTGGGACACACTTGTGCTAAAAAAAATCTTGTTTGCTTGAATTTTAAACTTAGCTGGTTTTCTTGTATTGTTATTTGTTAAAATAGGCAATGCTAATGCCACATGCATACTAGGTGTTCAATAAAAATTCATTAAGCAGATCAAATTAAACTGTAATCAGAGATTTGGAACAGGATCTGCAAAAGAGAGTACAATAGATATATTTGCAGAGACTCATTTAATGATCAGAAAGCAAAACCACTCCTTGGACCATGGTCCCTGGGTATTGACCATGTAGCCTCACCTGGGATGTTTAAGATAGGTGACCATCTCTCAGAAATGTGACTTTCCTTCAGTTATATCCAGGCAGATACTGTCCCTGAGGATACAAACTTGAGTTGGAGGAAGATATTTGTACTTTCACAAAACCTTGATTTTCAGTCTATAACTTTCATATTTACAGAGGGAGAGCAGCTAGTAGCACTAGTGGTCAGTAGTACTATTGGCCCTGGAATTAGATCAGATTACTTTTAAAAGTTTTTTCTATCCAGCTAGATGTGAAAAAGTTTGTGAACCTCCACAAACCTTAATCACTTATTCTGTAGAATGGGAGTCTCTCATAAAGTTTTTTGGGCACTGAACTTGTTACTACCCATATTTCTCAAAATTAAGACTTGAGCCGGGTGTGGTGGTGCACGCCTTTAATCCCAGCACTGGGGAGGCTGAGGTAGGAGGAGCATTGTGAGCTTGAGGCCGGCTTGGGCTACAACACAAGTGCAAGGCCAGCCTGAGCTGCATAGTGTGACCCTGCCTCAAAAAACTAGGGCCCGGAGTTTGGCTCAGTGGCTAAAGCACCTGTCTGGCAGGCATGAGGTTGTGAGTTCAATCCCTGGTGCCACAAAACAAACAAACAAACAAACAAAAAACTGAGACTTGACTGGAAAATAATCAGCCTTGAAAACTAGAGAAGGCACCAGTCAACTTACAGAGTAGCCACTGAGCAAGAGAATAGTGATGGCAGATCAGAGTTTGTGGATCAAGTTAAAATGAAGAACAGAAAGAATATTTGTCAAGTTTCCTCATCTCCAGCCACATTACTTGCTTTTGAGTTGCTTGACATACTTTCAGTTATCCACCTCATGCTACTGTTCTATTTTTAGTTTTGATTAATTCTAATAAAAGCAAATATATTTAAAATTACCTTAAACAGCGGAAATTTGGACTGATTGTCCTAGCTAGGAGATGCCCCCAAATATTCTAAATCTCTTTCAGTAAAAAGAAATAGGCTTTAACTACCTAACCTTTTTTGAATTGTCAAACTATTTTTTGCTTATTGTTTCTCTCAAGTTTCTCAGATATGAAATCGGAAGACTTTATCATCATTTTAAAATTTCTGAGTCATGTTCAGATAGGGTGACTATATTTTATGCTGTAAAAATAGTAACATGTGGTCTGACAGCATGAGTATAGTTATAGGGGCAACAAGACAGGCTATTTGACATGAGAACTGTCCTGAAAAATCTGAGACATATGGTTGTGTCTTCTAGGTAGTTTGCTAGGCACCTTTTCCTTCTGCTTAACCTGAAGCTGCACTATGTCAGATGAAGGAGTAGCCTTAGCCTAGCATACCCCAATCATATGGGGGTCAAATTATGGGAATTCTCTGAAGAAATGTCCTACAAAGTTTTTTCTCTCCTTAATTTCTTTAATTGTTTTAAAATGTAAAGAAGAATGGATTATGTTCTAAATCTTCTGAAAGTCTACACTCTTTCCCTTGCAAATTCTACATAAATTTTGGAGGTTAGGAAGGCATTAAGAAATTTGGTACCCAATTTCTATTATATTGCTTTCATGGGCAAAGTTGAGATGGAAATTTCATCTTGAGATCTATCCTATCACATTCAACAAAAACATTTTAGGCTGTATCTGATTAGCTACTTTTTACCAAGTCATCAGATTAGCTTTCCAGAACTCAAAGTTAAGTATCATCAAGGGTTTCAGAGTCTGGTGGAGAAGAAACATCCTCCCTAAAGTTTTTTATAGGACAGTGCGTTACATATGTTAATTCAGGGATGCAGGAAAAGCAAATTTAGTCAGTCAGTTAGTTAGTTAGTTAGTTTTGAGACAGGGTTTCACTACACAGCCCAGGCTGGCTTTGAACTCAGTATGTAGCTCTGGCTGACTTCAAACTCATGGTGATTCTCCTGCCTCAGCCTCTCAAGTGCTGGGATTACAGGTGTGCACCACTGTACACAGCAGGAGAACCAAATTAATATAACCAAAGAATCAAGAAAATCTGCTGAGAAGAGATAAAGAAGTCTTCTTTATGAAAAAAAAATGCATCATTTGTCAAATTAGATCCTAAGTATTTTTTGACATGGTTAGAAGTTTTATCTAAATTAAAATGTCATTAACGGATTGATAATGATTATTACTAGTTTATATTTCTAGATTTTCACATAATCTCATAGAAAATAAATACCTGAAGAAAAGAGACTAGTAAAGTACCATGCATTTTTTAATCTTCTTTTTCGTTTGTCAAGTGGATTAACTGCCTTAATTTTGGCATTTGATGAAGTTGACAGTTATTATGTTGAACATTATCTACCACTAGATATTTTATATATTTAAGATAGAAATGTGTTACATCAGAAAACTCAGTATGTGCATGAACAATATGCTAGTGGTATAGCTTTCTGGGTATTAGTGTTAAGTATAATAGAGTCACTGTAATCCACCTGAACTAGCTGTCTCACTTGAGTGGGTTAATTGATTAACACTATGCAGCTCTGTGAGAAAAAAGATATTAAAACTAATTCAACTTAACCCATTTGAAAAATATAATAGAAAATATAAAGTAATTTTTGAAACATAAGATTTACTTAAAAATGCCAGTAGTGTATTTTCTTTTCCTATGCAAAAATTATGAAATGTAACGGTTGTTTTCCTAGCAAGGAGAAAAAAGCCCAGAACTTGATTTTATTACTACTTAAGGGGCATCAAACCATCATCTATTTCCTTTTACATCTAAAACTCACTACTGTTGCCTCCATTGTACTTTGGTCTCTTTAATGGACTGTCAGTCATATTTTAAGCATGACTGGGAGATGCTATTTGTAGATCACTGTTGTGAGATAAAGTGGGGGAGAGTTATGATAACAGATCAGCACATCCTGGCCAGCAGACCAGATAGACTGCTGTTTGATAAGCCTAATAAAACAGTAGAGATTATTGATATTGCTGCTCTACTAGGCCAAAGCAGCCTGAAGCTCTCTGTCCTCTGGCGTTGAAGCCTGAATCCAACATGGGAGGAAGAAACAGCCTAGCGAAGCCAGCTGTCTCAGCAGAGAGGGAACTCTGGGCACCTGCTTTGGTGGCGTCACAAATTCAATATATTCTAGTGTTTATTTTGAAGATGAAGATAGTTGATAGCCTCTTTAATTGATGTTCTGTGTAATAGGGTCAGTTTGTGACTTGGATCCCTTCCTGAACTCAAGATGTACAGGACATTAAAGAAGGGGATGTGGTTGGGTCACCAAGAGTCCAATTCACTCAAAATACCTACCATACTAGGACAAGTTGGAGACACGGTATGAACTATCATGGCGAGCTCGTTATTGGTGTTTTTTTTTTTCTCCTAAACCAGTCCTATATATTAACTTTTGCATACTCACACAAGGATGTTAAGTTAAACTATCATCACAGAATTAGCAGTAGTATATACTAATTTACTTACAGATACATTTATCAAATGTTGAAAAGCAAACACTGGGCTGTGGATGTGGCTCGGTGGTAGAATGTTTTTGGCAGGCATGCATAAGTCCCTGGATTCAATCCCACAGGTTTAAGAAAGTATACATCACTGGAACTATGGTCAAATAGTACAAACTCAAGAAAAGTTTTATTTTCCTAACACTCACACTTGTGCATTTTGGTTTTCATGTCATTAACTAGCACCATTGTCTAGTCAGTCCCTCAAGGCCAAAACGTAGGTGGAACTTTTTTATTCCACTTCCTTGAGTCTGCATAGCAAATCCATTCAAGTCCCAGCATGCAATACACACTCTTAAAATTGTTGCACTGAAGTAAGTCCCTGAACATAGCTGCACATATTTGCTTTCTTATGCTCACTAACTATAGTTTCAAGTTTTAAAATGTGTATTCTTTTTAAACATATTTATGCAAGCGTCATTTGTATTTGTTTTTGATGCAGAGAAAAATTCAAAGCAGAAATCATTCAATTTTGGCATCTTATGAAAGGATAATCTTTTTAGGTATTCTCCTGACATATTTAAACTAATAGCATTTTCAGAGTTAGAACTGTATTAACAAATTGAGGCATTTTATAACTTTTTGAGCTAATAGGAGATAAATTTTGTACTCAGTGCCTGAGAAGCTTGTCTACCACAGCCAGCATATTTACTGAGAAAAAATGAAAGTAAGTGGAAAAAGAAAACCACATACTAAGGACTCAAACTGATGAGTGCTTACCATATATGAGGCAATGTTTTAATAACTACATAATAACAATATCATAAAGGTATTCCTACCTCTGTTTTATACATAAAACAATGACAACCACAAATGTGATGAGATATTCAATATCTTGTCCAAGATAATAGAGCCACACCTGGTGGTCCAGATCTAGAGTCCTCCCTCTTAACCACTCTCCCGTATGGCCCTGCCTTGGCACAAAACTGAAAGAGAATGCAGGAGAATAAAGAAAGCAGTTAAAAGGATGAACTGAGCCTAGGAGAAATGCAAAAACAAACAGCATAATTACTAAACTAAATAAAAATATTTTCACTCATTGGTGGGTCAACATTTTATTGCATATTTTGAGGTATTTTCATTTTATTGTAAATTCATACTTGGAGGAAAATAGCAAAACCGAAAAATCAGTACAAGAAATTTCTGTAGACCTTTACAGAGATACAGTGATTTTTTAAATATTATAGACACTTTGCTTTATCATTATTTATCTATATATCATCTATCATTCCTTTATTTTTCTGAACCATTTAAAAATATATTCGAAATGACAAGTTTCTGTGCTCCTAAATACTTTAGCGTGCATTTCGTAGTATCATTGATCTATGTAACCATAGAACTATTATGAAGATCAAAAAAAATGTACTCGAAAGTTTTATCTCAGCCAAGTTCTATATTAAACTGTTTTCTTTTCCTAGTTTAGGGATTTAAATACACGAATAAACACAGCATGGTATTGTCATTGTCTATAAATAGTAGTTATAGACTTTCTATAGCCCCATTTATTAGGGAATGGTTGCTCAGTCTTTTGCTTTCATTGCTATTCATACCTGAAGAGTATGGACTAAATGTTCTATAGAAAGTCCCCCATTCAGGGTTTTTGAGAGGTCTCTATTGAAGATTCAGTTTACATATTTCTGCAGGTACAGTACAGAATGCTTTGGTGCCTTTCTCGGTTCATTGGACTACAAAGCATATCATGCTGATACTTAGTAATATTGGTATTTTGAATTTTGACTACATACTGAAGATAGTGTCCACTAGGTTTGACCATTGTAAAGTTGCTTTTGTAATTTAAATAAGTTGCAAAAAGTTATTTTGAGATGGTAATATCTTTGCCAAAAATGCCCACTAACTTTAGCTATAAATTATTTCATTATATTTATAGCTGACATTCTATTATGAGGGGAAAAATTTCCTTTCTAGGTCTTTTTCTCTTTCTTCTTTGTTCCTTCCTTCCATCTCATCCTTCCTTCTTGTCTATCATGACTCACGTTTCCATCAAATAATCCCTAAGTATTATAGGATTTGTGAGGTCCAACTCTGGACCATGTTTCATTCTGTGTACATTCTTTGTATGACACCCAGATGTGTAATAATCAAGATCTCAGAAATTCAGCACTAGAACAGAATCTTAAAAGCAGCTAGAGAAAAGAAAACAGATCACCTATAAAGAAAAGTTCATCAGAATCACAGCAGATTCATCAGAATCTCAGTACAAATCCTCAAGTCAAGAAGAGTTGGAGTAAAGTATTTCAAGTCCTGAAAGAAAACAAATTGCAACTCAAATTGATATAATTACAAAGCTGTCTTTCAGAATTAATGGAAAAATAAGATACTTTCATGACAAAGAACAACTGAAGAAATTTATGACCACTAAACCGACACTTCAAAGAGTACTGAAAGATATTCTTGACAGAAATAAAAATTTTCACAATTCCAAGAACAATAACAAAAAAAGTGCCAAGCAGGATAAGCAATTAAACATAGGGGAAAAGTAGGGAACCAACAACAGGAAAATAACATGACAAAGATAAGCCAATACATATCATTTATAACCATAAATGTAAATGACTTTAATTCACCAAACAAAAGAAACAGACTGGTAGAATGGGTCAAGAAACAAGATCCAAAAATATTCTCATACAAGAAGCACATATAACTCAGAAAGAAACTCACAGACTGGAAGTCAAAGGATGGAAAACAATACTCCATGCAACAGGAACTAAGAAAAAAGCAGGGGTAGCTATTCTTTTTGTAAATAATGTGAACTTCAAATCAAGAATTATCTAAATAGATACAGAAGATCACTACATACTTGTTAGAGGAAAACTTCAAGAAGATGAGATAACAATCATAAATATATATGCCCCAAATCAGGAGCACCCAACTATGTATGAAAAATACTAACAGACATGAAAAATCAAATGAGCAAAAACACAGTTGTAATGGGGGTCCTCAATACTCCACTGCCACAAATAGATAGATCAACCAGACAAAGATCAGCAAAGAAATATCAGAACAGAGCCAAATCTGTGAAAAAATTAACTTAGTAGATGTTCACAGAGCATTCCACAAAACAACATCAGAATACACTTTCTGCTTAGTAGCACACAGGACGTTCTCTAAAACAGAGTACTAGCCCATAGAATATGCTTAAATAAATGCAAAAGAACTGAAATTATCCCTTATATATTATCTGACCATTGTGCAATGAAACTGGAAATTAATGGGAAAAGAAACCATAAAACCTCCTTAAATACATGAAAATTAAGTAAAACCCTATTGAACAGTCAGTGGGTCACAGATGAAATTAAAAAAGAAATTAAACAATATCTGCAATCAAATGAAAATGCAGATACAACATACCAGAACTTGTGGGACACAATGAAAGCAAATCTAAGGAGGAAATTGATAGCAATGAATACTCACATCAGAAATCAGAATGAGCACAAATAACTTAATGTTACACATCAAGCCTCTAGTAAAAGAAGAGTAAATCAAGCCCAAAATCCATACAATGAAGGAAATTATAAAGATCACAGCAGAAATTAATGTAATTGAGAAAAAATACAAAGAATTAATGAATTGAAGAGTTGGTTCTTTGAAAGAAAAATTAAATTTATAAACCCTTAGACAATTTTACCAAACAAAGGAAAGAAAAGGCTCAAATTCATGCAGTGAGGAATGAAAAGAATGAAATCACTACAGATCATGTAGAAAATCACAAGATCATCAACACCTACTTTGAAAATCTTTACTTTCATAGGATAGAAAACACAGAAGAAATGGACACATTCCTAGATATGTATGAATTACCAAAACTGAATCAAGAAGTTATAAAAATTCCGAATAACTCAATATCAGTCATTGAAACTGAAAATGCAATTAAAATCTTACCGACAAAGAAATGCCCATGTCCTGATGAATTCACAGCTGAACTCTACAAGACATTTAGGGAAGATTTAGTACCTATACTCTTCAAACTCTTTAATGAGATTGAAAGAGAAGCAATACTCCCTAACTCATTCCTGGAGGCAAGATCCTGATACAAAAACCATAGAGGGATGCAAACAAAAAAAGAGAGCTAGAAGCCAAACTCCCTAATGAACATAGATGCAAAAATCCTCAATAAGATACTAGTAAACAGAATGCAGGAAATCATCAAGAATTTTATAAACCATGACCAAGTGGGATTCATTCCAGGAATTCAGGGATGTTTCAACATATGCAAATCAATAAATACAATAAACCAGAGTCAAAGATAAAAAATCACATGGTTATCTCAATAGATGCAGAAAAAGCTTTTGACAAGTCTTACACTCATTCGTGATTAAGATCCTACAGAAAATCAGAATAAGTGATCTTTCCTTAATCGGATAAAAGTCATTTATGGACAAGCCAAAAGCCAACATCATACTAAATGAATGAAAATTGAAAGCTTTCATTCTAAAATCAGGTAAAAGACAAGGACATCCACTATTATCACTTCTTTTCAATATAGCTCTGAAAATATTATCCAGAGATATTAAACAAGAGAATGGAATAAAAGGAATAAGAATAGAAAAGGAAAAACTAAATTATCATTACTCTACATAGAAGACCCCAAAACTGCCAGCAAAAGACTTCTAGATTTAATAACCAAATTTAGTATCATAGCTGGATATCAAGTCAGCACTCAAAAATCAGTACAAACTTACTGAGAGAGAAATCAGGGAAACCACACCCTTCTTTATAGCATCCAAAAAAATGACATACTTAGGAATCTGTCTAACAAAAGAAGCAAAGAATCTACGCATTGAAAACTATAGTACTCTGAAAAAGGAGAGTGAAGCAGATATCAGAAATTGGAAACATATCCCTTGCTCATGGATAGGAAGAACCAACCTAGTGCAAATGGCCATACTCCCAAAGTTGTTGTGCAGATTTAATGCAATCCCAATCAAAATACCATTAGCATTCCTCACAGAACTATAGAAAAGCATTCCTAAAATTCATCCAGAACCAGGAGAACCCTAGAATAGCAAAGGCAACCCTGGGTAGCAAAGGCAAGCAGGAGGTATCACAATCCCTGACTTGAAATTATTCTACAAATCTACTGAGATAAACTCAGCATGGTACTGGCAAAAAACAGAACTGAAGACCAGATTAGACGATGCAGACACAAATATGTACACACTCAGCCTCCTTATCTTTGACAAAGTGGACAAACATGTTTTCTGGAAGAAAGATAGTCTCTTTAATAAATGGTGCTGGAAAAACTGGCTCTCTACATGCCAAAGACTAAAACTAGACCCGTGTCTATCACCATGCACTAAACTAAATTCAAAATGAATCAAAGATCTAAATATTAAAACAGAAACACTAAATTTACTGGAAGAAGAAGGAGGTAGAAATCATAAAGATACAGGTTTTGGCGAGAGTACATGAACAAAATCCAAACTGCATGGAAAATACTTCAAAGAATCAATAACTGGGGTCTCGGCTTTTGCACATTAAAAGAAATCACCAACACAGCAAAAAGACACCCCACAGATTGAGAAAAAGTTTTTGCCAATCGTCCTACAGATGAAGGACATCTGTCTAGGATATATAAAGAATTAAAAAAAAAACAAAAACAAAAACAAAAAAACACTGATCTCCCAAATTCAAAGACTCAATTCCAAGATGGGCGTCTGAGATGAATACACACTTCTCAGATGAAGAAATACAAACAACAAATAAATATATGAAAAGATGTGCAACATCACTGGTCATTCAAGAGTTGCAAATCAGAGTTGCAAATTAAAACAACACTGAGATTCCATCTCACTCCAGAAAGAATGTCTATCATCAAGAAAAAAGCCAATAACAAATGCTGGTGGGGCTGTGGGAATAAAGGAACCCTTCTCCACTGTTGGTGGGAAGGTAGACTGGCACACTTGCTGTGGAAAGCAGTGTGAAGATTTCTCAAAAACTAGGATTAAAGGTCTCATTCAACCCAGCTATTTCCCTTCTGGGTATCTTCCCAGGAGAATTAAAGCATCATACCACAGTGATATATGTACATCCACGCTTATGGCAGCACAGTTTTTATTAGCTAAAACTTGCAAACAACCCAAGTGCCCATCAACCGAGGAATGGATAAAAAAGTTGTGATATTTTTGTACAATGTGTACTACTCAGCCATAAAGAAGGATAAACTTGAGACTTTTATAGGGAAGTGGATGCAACTTGAGACTATGCTCATTAGTGAAATAAATCAAACTCATATGTGTAAACATTGTGTTGCCTCCCTGGTGTGAGAAACTGAAAAAGTAAATAAGTTCTAAAATGCACAACAGTTATTGTAAAATTAGCATGCATTTTTCAAAAGGAAGAAGGAATTAGGATGGGTGAAAGGGAAAAGGACTGTAGGGAAAAAGAGGAGAAATGTCAATCAGTCATACTATCAGTATCTCTTAATTCATTAAAAATTAAGGTAATATCAATTACAGAATTTTTTTGCCCTGAGCAACTACTTTAAAGATAACAACATGTAATGTATTAACTATTATTATTCAATTATTATTTTGTTATGAAATTTTGTTTTATTTTTTTCTCAGAGGGAAATCCAACAATGAATATTAAATACCTATGGGGTTCTCTATTAGTAGTTTGTGTTTGTGATACAAAACAATTACATTTATCTTGCAAAATTAGTACCTATATGCATTACATTTTGGTCATTTTTATGCCCTTTTTTACTCACTTTTCCCGCATGCCTTCATGTCTTTCCCATTCTCTAGATCCCCTTCTCAGCTCCACAAAGTTTACTTCTTTGTTTCTTACTATCTGTCATTTTCTTTGCTCTTTAAAATATTTAAATATTGGGTTTCTCATATGAGAGAAACCACGCATCCTGTGACTAATATACTTCAAATGTCGTTATGGTCACAAAAGCCATCCATTTTCCTACAAATGACTGAAATTTATCCTTCTTTATAGCTGAGTAATACTCTATTGTGTGGTGTGTGTGTGTGTGTGTGTGTGTGTGTGTGTGATTTTCTTCATTTATTCATCTGTTGAAGTACTTGTAGGCTAATTATATAATTTGCCTTCTGGGAGCTGTGCATATATATATGCACATATAGGTACATACGAATATATGTATAACTATTGCATGACTTTAACTCTTTCAGGAAGGTACCCAGGAGAGATATAGCTGGGTCAAAGTGAATCTCTACTTTAACTTTCATTGCTTAAATCTTGAATTATCATTCTAATGTGATATCAAGGAAAACATTTGGAAAATAAATTACTTTTTAAGGAAGTAACCAGGACAGCTGGTGTAGGTGTAACATTCTTTACCATTAAAATAGAGTATCTTCTTTCTTCAGATTGTTACTACACTTTCATTTGCTTTCAGACTTCATTCTGTAAACACGCACTAACCAACAAAACATCTTGTTTCAATATTTTATAATCTTGTTGCTTGGCTGTATACATACATTTGAACTTAGTATTTTAGCTTTCTTAACATTGCCTAAAAGCCAGTTGTGGCTATTTATAGTACAAATAGGTATTATGTCTGTTAATATTCGTATATCAACTACCTTGAGTTAAGAAACACCTAGATGACTAGTGAAGTACAATTCTAAGAGTGTCTGGAAAAATCACAGAGGTGTGGTCATAGGTATCATACATAGTCCTTTGCCCATTCCCCTTAGGCACTGCCATGGATGGACTCTCGTGAAACTATGAGTCAAGCTAAACCTTTCATCCTTTAAATTGTAGGCATTTAGCATTATGACTCAAATGACTAGAAAGTTGACCAATACACATATTTACTTAAGGGAACTAATGAAATCACTTCATAAAAACTTGCAGAAAAAAAAAGGAAGCTGCAGAGTAAATCTGAGAAAAATCTCAGTTTTAACTAGAACAAGACACAGAGATAGCAAGTGTTTGAATATCAAGAGAAAATGAAAAATATATTATCATGGAACATAAGAAAAGCAAAGGGCCTTTAGGTAAAGGATTATATTTACTTTCAGACACTAAGAAAATGTAGAAATCATGAAAATCTAGAAAAGGTCATAGATTTTCATAACCAAACGATTAGTGATGACCTTCAAAATAGCATCTTGTTCTTCTCAATTTGGTGATTGAGGTTGATTCCTAGCCTCTTCAGGTGGTCATAAAAGATTTTGTGTGACCCAAAGTATCACCAAAATCAATTGGAGGAAACTGTTGTCGCACAATATTACCACAAAGGTCAATTTCTCAATGCCCTTTTACATTTTATTGTCAAGATGAAATACAATAACTGTTGTTTAATGGGCATTTTATTTGAGCCTCCATTTCTGAATGCATTAATCCATGACTTCTAGTTTCTTTCTTAAAGTAACCTCTTTGTAATTAAAGCAAATATTTGATTTTGATACATCATTTATGCAAGAAACTTTGTTGTGATATAACTGTTGTGTGGATTATCGGCATTTGATTATAGCAGATTAGATGGTTTGTTTTATATATTGAATGAAAATAAGTATTTTCCCCAAATCAAATTTCAGGCTTCTACTCAGCTTCAACAGCCACTTCACAACAAGCAATTTCCCACTTCTCTCTCTAGAGAAAGACAGTTCTATGTGTTGTTATGTGGACACAGTAGACAGGCATAAGAATTCACAACTCACTATGTAAAATAAGTCTTTGTTTTGTTCATGACAGTTGTACAATATTAAGTTCTGAAACCCAACTATTCTTTCTGTATGAAGAGTGCTAATGTTTGGTTACAAATATCCCAGTCCTAGACCTAACTGAATTGAATGAATAGATGGTCCTGATTTCATTTTTAAAAAATGATATCTACCCTAACTTCATAAAAATGGCCCTAGGGAAACAAGAAGTGACCTAAGAACATTATCTTCCTCATTTTATCTGAGACATCTCTAACATAGAAGATTTGTAACTCCCTGTTTCTGAAACACAGTCATATAAAGAATGCAGGAAAAAAATGCATTTCCCCCTTGAAAATGTCACGGGGCATCCAGGCAATCTCTTTTAGTTTTATCTCGGCAAACAAATGTTCACTGATCAATATAAATGAGGAACAGAACATCAATAGGAGGTGACTTTTGTGAAGTACGATTTGATTCATGGCACGGAGTGGCCCTTACCAAGTTCTGCTCTATTATCAGCCTGAAAGAAGGAGCTATCATAAAAGGGGCCTCCCGATGACTGTCATTTTCAAGTGGGGTGTTCTTAAGTTATAGACTTCTGCCACCTCGGAGATAAATGACTGCCTGCCCTTGACTGACCCTGTCTTTAGAGAAAGGAAGGCTGTCTTGAAAGACACAGGGATGTATCCTGGAAAACTTTGAAAGACATAGCATTTAGAGACAATTTCATTTCTTTATCAACTGATAGTTCTCTATTTCACTTCTCGGGTTTTTATCACTTGCTGGCATATGTGTTGAAATGAGATCATGAGGTCTTAGTACTCTTTTTCCTTGGCCTGTTAAAGACTTACACTATTGAAAGTCTAATCTTGTGCTTAGTGGAGGTGGCAAACATTATGATGTCACACCCCAAGGGCACTGCCTGACATTGTGCTTGGAGAGCAGTTTGAAATTCTAAATTATTGAACAGTCTCATCCTGCTTTTTTTTTTTCATTGTGTTTTTAATAGTGAGAGAGTAGAATAACTGTTCTTTGCTATATAATCACCAATGGGATTGTTCAGAAATTTGGCATGCAATGACAAATATTTTATAAAAATCTAGTCCATTAAATTGGAAAAAAATATTTCTGGGTTTTGGTGGGTATCATGGGACCAAATTAACTTTAATTTTGAGAGGAAGAATGGGAGGAATGGTTGACAACTGAATCTTGAAGACAGAGTGTCTGGGTTAAACTACCAAATCTGACTCTTGACCAGTTCTTTAACTTTTATTTGCATCTCAATAGCTACATATGTAGAATGAGGATAATGAAAATAATTATATCAAAGCTCATCTTATGGTGTCTTTAGTATATTCATGGTTTAATAGTTTATTAGTCAGTTAAATAGTTTATTAGTCAGCTTTTCCTTCTCTTGACCCAATGGCTGATACCCACAAGTTAAAGGAAAAGATATTTAATTTGTTTCACAGATTCAGTCCATGGTCTGTTGGATCTAAGAGAGAAACATCAAGGAGGAAAGATGTGGCAAAGCAAAGATCCTTAGTTCATGTTGGCCGCTGTTCACAGCTAACAGAGTTAAAGCAGAAGGGGCCAGGACCAGACAGAGACCCAAGGCCATGTCTCTGCAACCATTCAGACACACTCTGAAGCGTGCTCCACCAACCTCCCGGAGGGATCTCAAAGCAAATCAAGTTGAAAATTCACCCTAAGCACCACAACTAGTTCAGTTTTAGTTGTTCACTGAACCTCCTCTTTAAACCTAATGTTTTCTGGAGTCCTGCAGTGCCGAGGTGCACTGAGGAAACAGTATGGTAGGATGGTAGCAGTAGCCACTCAATCTGTTCCTAAACATTTGAAAGGTAGGTAGACTCCAATGTAAACGTTTGTTTTCCTCATAAGAAGACTTAAGAAAACTACTGAATCTATTCAAATCAACTCATAAGGTTTGTTCATGAAAGTACTGTAAATTGTATAGCACTTAAGAATATTTATTTACAATTATCATTCAGTGAGCATTTGTGAAGCCATTACTTGGGTCAAGTATTGTGCCCTACACTGAGGAGAAGAGATTGTATTTTTCAGTTGTTCTGGACGAATCATACTTGTAAATAATGATAGCAATAAGATGATTGAAATTGAAAAGCATAAATGATGACCCCTAGAGATCAGAGAAAGTAAAAATGTCTAAAGTGAGAAACTGATATTTCAGCTGGGTGGGGAGTAGGGTGGCACAATCTAGAAGTGACAGTGACTGTCTTAGTTATTTTTCTCTCATTTCTGAGACAAAATACCTGACACCTAAAGTTAAACAGGGAAAGATTTATTTAGCTCACAGTTTACAGAGGTTTCCATTCATAGTCAGCTGATCCCAAGGCAGAGTGGCATGGCAAAAGGGCAACACAGAAGAGAACCAGTTCATGGCAAGAAAGTATTGTTTTCTTAATCATTTTAACTTTTTAAAATTTGCTATATTAAATGAGAATTTTCTCCTCTATGATATCTTCTAACTATTGATTTTATACATAAGTTTATATATCCATATCTCACTCATTTTTTGGTTTTTGTTGAGATAAGCTTTACCATTGATTATCAAGAGCTAGTTCCCCAACTCCCAGATAGTATCAAATAATCTGAAAATACAGTTTCTCTTTCCTTAGAATTTTTACACTTTTAATGAATCTCTCTTTTCTTACTGTAAGTGTCCCAACACATGGTTTCTTAATAAAAGAGACAGGGGGTATATTTGTATTTTTCCTGATCCAAATGTGAATGTTCCTACTGTTTTCCTATTAAGATGCTGACTTTATTATTAAGGAAATATCTATCCAGTACCATTTCTTCAAACATTTTTATGAGAAATATATTGAATTACTCTAAAGCCTTATCTTTGGAACATAACAATGACTTTTGTTCTTCTAAGATAGAATCTGCTAAATTTCCTAATATTAATCTATGTTTGTATTTTGTGTTTAAATTCCATTCATTTATGAATTATTATTTTTTAATTTCATTACTTAGTTTTTATTCATATAGGTTTATAGTGTATAATGTCCTTGTGTGGAGGTGGTACATGCACATAACACATCATAATTCCTTTTTTCATCCCCTTTTCCACGCTGCCCCTTGCTTCTTCCACCACTTCATCCCGTCCACTTGAGAAAGATCTATTTCCCTTTTTCCTATACCTGTCTTTTGTTTTGCTCTTTATTTACAACTTGATTTGCCATATAAAAGAAACCATGTGATGTTTAAAATTGGTTGCCTGATTTATTTCATTTAGCATAATTGTCTCAAGATGCTTTCATTTTTCTACAAATAATTTTATCCTTTTTTTGTGACAGAGGAATACTTCACTATGTATAAATACCATATTTTCTTTATTCTTTCCTCAATCAATGAACCGGAAGCTGCTTCCACGATTTAGTTAGTATAAACTGTGCTGCTATATACATGGGTATACATGTATCACTCTAATATGATGCCTTTAACTGTTTAGGGAAGATGCATAGAAGAGGAAAAGCTGAGTCAAATGAAATTCCTAGTTTTAGTTTTTTGAGGAATTTCCATACTGATCCCACAGTGATTGTACTATTTCACTTTTCTGACAATAACATACAAGGTTTCTTTTCCCCCACAGCCTCACTAGAATTTATTATTTGATTTCTTAATGATGGCATCCTTTCTGAAGGTAAGATGGAATCTCCATGACGTCTTAATTTGCATTTTTCTAGTGACCAGTGATGTTAAACATTTCTTCATGCATTTATTGGTCATTTGTCCATGCATTCCACTTGCCCATTTTTTTGACTGGGTCTTTAAATTTGGAGATTCTATGTTTTTGAGTTCTTTATATATAGACAGTCTATATATAGATAGTAGTCTTCTCTCTGAGGAATAACTGGCAGTTTTTTTCCCATTACTATAGGCTGTTTTTTCATTTTGTTGGTTATTTCTTTTGCTGTGCAGTTTTTAATCTGGTATAATCCCATTTGTTAATTCTCAGTTCTCTTTCTTGTGCAAGTGGGGTCTTGCCCAGAAAGTCCATATATAATGTCAAGGGTTTTACCATTTTCTATTTTATTTTCCAACAAGTAGAGTATTTAATTTAACTTAAATGATTAACTTAACTTAAATGGTTTTGCATTTAATTTTTTGGTCCATTTTGATTTCAGCTAATATATAGTGAGTAATATGGATCTAGATTCAATCTTCCATCTATGGATAGCCATTTTTCTCAAAACCACTTATTAAAAAGGCTATCTGTCCTCCAGTGTATGCTTTGGGTCTCTTCATCAGAGATCAAATAGTTAAATGAGCTTAGAGTTGTTTCTGCATCCTATACTCTGTTCCATTGATATTCACATCTATTTTTATTTATGCTGTTTTCATCAATCAAAATTCTATCATCATTCTTCGCAGAACTAGAGAAAATAATCCTACAATTCATAGTGAACCACAAAAGACCCAGAATAGCAAAATCAATCCTTGGTAACAAGAAAAAATCAGGTGACATCACTATCCTGATCTCAAAGGTATGCTACAAAGCAATTGTACACATTTAAAAAAAAATTGGTGTTGGAGTCTCATCACTAACACTTTACTTGGGATTTTTGCATCAACGTAAATTTTTTAGGGTTCTATAACATTCTTTTATTTAGTCACATTTATTCAGTTAGTAGTATCAGTATTATACTGTGTATTCTATATTTTAAAATCATTTATGTAGCATTGGAACAATCTAGTCTCTAAAGTTTGGATAGAATTAGCCTGAAATTATCTGAACCTCATGGCTCTATTTGTATATTTGTTTCTGTTTTGTTTTTGGTAGAATAGTTTCTTGATAGTATTCTCTATTTCTTACATGGAAAACAGTTTTCTAAGTTTCCTACCTCTAATACAGTCAGGTTTGGAATATTTCCTAGAAATTCAACTGCATTAACAAAGTACAAACAAGTTTCTAATTTTTTTCAAGTTTCCCTTCTATTGCTTGCAAATATTCTAAATGAATGGGACAAAACTGTTGTCCTGGTATTAATAGTTGTTTCTCTTTTCCAACTTTTCATTTTCTCATCTTGTGCTTTCTCCTTTATAGCATGATTACATAGTTTTCTTTATCCACTCACCTGTTAATAGACAGGAAGGACACTTCCATGATTTAGCAATTGTATGTTTTGGTGCTGAAAACCTGGGTAGGCATGTTTCAATGTAATATGATGAATAGATATTTCAGGAAAATATCCAGAAGAGGAATAGCTGGGTCAAATGGAATTTCTATTTTTAGTTTAGTGAGGCATTTCTATGTTTATTTCCATAGTGGATGTGCTAGTTTATATTCCAACCAAGAATGTAGAACACTTCCTATCTTCTCTACAGTCACTCAGCATTTGTTGGTTTTTGAGTCCTTTTTCTTTGGTAATGGCCATTCTTACTAGAGTAAGATAGACTCTCAGTTTTGGTTTGCATTTCCATATTTGCCTACTATTTGCATCTGATGAAAAGATGCTGAATATTTTTTCAGGTATTCCTTGATCATTTGCATTTCATTTTTTGAGAAGAGTCTATTCATTTCAATTGCCATATTTTATTGAGTCTTTTATTTTTGGTGGTCTACTACTTTTCAGTTCTTTACGTATTCTAGACATTAGTCCTCTGCCTAAGGAAAAGCTGGGAAAATTTTTTTCCCTATCTTATACATTTTCTGTTTATTTTGTTTTCTTTTCTGTGAAGAGATTTTTAATTTGAACTAATCCCACTTGTTGATTCTTGATATTAGGTCCTATGCAATTGGAATTCTGTTCAGGAAGGCCTTGCCTGTGCCTAGGTCATCAGGAATTTTACCAGTACTTTCTTGTGCAGATTTAGTGTTTCTTTTTTTATATATAAATCTTTGATCCAGTTTGATTTAATTTTAGTGTGGGGTTAGAAATATGAATCTAGTTTTTATTCTTTTGCATGTGGATGACCACTTTTCCCTGCATCATTTGTTAAAGAGACTCTCTTTTCTCCTGAATACGTATTGTCCCCTTTGTCAAAAATCAGATGGCACTTGGAATGTTTCTGCATCCTCTACTTTATTCTACTGGTCAACATATCTGTTATTGTGCCAGTACCAGGCTATTTTTAACACTGTATCTTTGTAGTGTAACTTGATGCCTGGAATTGTGATGTTTACTGCTTTTCTCTTGTTACTAAAGATTGCTTTTACTCTTCAAGATATTTTTCTGATTACATATAAATTTTATAATTTTTTTATATTTGTGTGACAAAAACTGAGAGCATTTTGATTGAAATTGCATTATATTATATCAGTTTTGAAACTTTGGCCATTTTGTCAATATCAGCTCTGACTATACAAGAATAGGTGATGTGTTTCCATTTTCTAATGCCATCTTCAATCTCCTTTTACCGAGCAGTCAATTTTTCATTATTTTTAGAGTGCATTGTGATTTTGCCTTTTCACTTCTAATTGCATTGATATGGGTGTTTTCTTTCTGTCCTTTCGATATATTTATCTTAGGGTTTATCGATTTTATTGATCTTTTCAAAGAACTCTTTGACTCATGAATCTTTGTATTATTTTTTGTTCCAATGTCTTTAATTTTGATCCTGATATTTAAATTCTTATTCCTCATACAAGGTTTGGATTTTGAATGCTCTTATTTTCCATGAATTTGAAGTGCATCATTTTCTTATTTTGGGGGATTTGCTCTATTTTTATAATGAGGGCATTCACAGCCTAAACTTCCCACATAGGACTACTTTTATTGTACTTCATAGTCTTTGGTATGTTGTAGTAGCATTGCTGTTTGTGTGTAGGAACATTTTAATTTCTTTTATTTCTTTGTGAACCATTGGTTATTCAAATGTGTATTGTTTAGTCTCCATGTGTTTGCATAGTTTCTGTGGTTTTGTTTGCTATTGATTTCTTGCTTTATTGAACTATGATCTGATAGTATGCATGTGATTGTTTCAATTCTTTTTCATTTATTTAAATTTAATGCCAGTGTGTGTTCCATTTGGGGGAAACTTCTGTGCACTGCTAAGAAAAATGTGTATTCTGTTGGATAATACATTCTTCAGATAACCTTTAAGCATTTATTTGATGATGTGGTTCAATTCTGATTTTTTTTGTTGCTGTTGTTGGATTTCCATTTGGTTGACCCAGCTACATGTGAGAGTGGTTTCTTGAAGTCTCTAGTGATGATTGTGTTGATGTTTATCAGACCTTTTATGTATAATAGCTTGTTTGATGAAACTGAGCACACTGGTATTTGGCGTATACTACAATTGTGTATAAAGGATTAAAATATATCATGCACAGGTATCAAATGAATGCAAACACAGTATGTTATAAACATGAGCTAAGAATAATAGTAACATCAAGAATGATCCTGGAAAAGGGGAATTTGGAGACAGAGGCAGGGAGGTAGATGAGAAGGGGAAGGAAATTTGAAAAGAAACAAGTTGTGTTACATACATGTACCTACTCCCCAAGATGAATTTAAACTTCATGTATTACAACATGTGCTATCAAAATTTAAAAATACAAAATGGAATTATTTAATTTACCATTACATAGTGACCTTTGCCACTTCAGTCATTTTTACTTGAAGTCCATTTTCATTGAAAACAGAATAGCTTCTCCTCTTTTCTTTCTGGATCTTGTTGCACAAAATATCATTTTCTATCCTTTCTCCCTCAGTGAATGTGTTTCTTTAATGATAAGGTGTGACTCTTGTAGGCAACATGTAGTTGGTTTTTGCTTCTTGATTCAATCTGCCAATCTGTATCTTTGGATTAGGGAGTGAAGACTATTTTCACTGAGAGGTAATACTAAAGGTATTTATGGATTCCTGTCATTGGATTGTTTTTCTGATGTCTATTTATTTAGTTTTCACTTTCACTTACTCACCATGGTAGATGTGTTGTTTCTTTTGTGCTTTGTTATCTTGTTCTCATGGTCTCTCTGTAGGTTTCTTTTGAGTACTGTCTTGGTTACAGTTGTTTCATTGCTGGGACAAAATAGCCAGCACCCAAAGTTAAAGAAGGAAAGGTTTATTTAGCTCACAGTTTGTGGAGGTTTAAGTCCATAATCAGCTGACACCAAGGCTGGTGGCACGGTAGAGAGACAAACATTCACGGTCATGGAAGACAGCAAAAACAACAAGAACAAAGTGAGGAACAAGCCTCTTTCTGCCCCTTTTTATCTTAACAAGACTTCTGACATTAGAATGGTGCCAGTCCGGTATACTGATCCAGCAATCACCCATCCTTAATCCCAGCATCCTTAACCCTACCATTGTAGTAAGAATCAGTCACAAATTATAGATTCAGGTATCTCCAAAAAAACCCATCTCCCATGACTGTATGAGATTCTGGGGAGGTCATCCAGACACAAACCATAACATTCTTCCCCTGGCCATCCAAAAACACATGCACATTCCTTTAAGCAAAAGGCATTCAGTCCATTTCTAAGAGTTGCCAAAGTCCTAACAGTTTCAGCCTTACTGAAAAGTCCAAGTCCCAAGTCTCCTCCAAAATGTAAGGCAAACTCTTAATTGTGAGGCCCTGTACAAATGAAAAGAAAGTTAAATACTTACAACATTCAATGACACAAGATAAACGCTTTCATTCCAGAAGTTAAAAACAGGGAGACACAAAGGAATGGGACCAAAGAAGTCCAAAATCCAGCAGAGTAAACATTAAGTCCTGTAGTTCCATGTGTAACATCTGAGGCAATCTGTGTCAAGTTGTGAGCTCCAAAGGGCTTGGGTGGCTCCTCCCTGATAGCACTTCCAGCAATGGTTACTCCCATGGTTTCTCTTTTGGGCCCACTTTACTACCTCCTTGCAGCTTTTCTTTGATTATCCACATTCCTGGCTTTTCCAAATTTCTGGGGTCTGCACTGCACTTTTGGCTTCATACAAACAGCTTCACGCACTGCCCTCTCAGTGGCACACTACCTGGCCTACTAGGCCTTCTTCTAAAATCTAGGTGAAAGCCTTCTTAGTCCCACAATTTTTGCATTCTGTGTACACCCAAAACCAGTACCATATGAGTGATACCAAGGTCAGCTGCCAGCTAGAGCAGTAGCCAAATTTTCTTCTCTCTTGGTTATAGGGGTCAAGTGCCTGGAACGCTGAGCACACTGAATATTATTCTGAGAAACAAATTCTTTAGGCTGCCATCATTCTGGAAGTGACTGTCTGCTCAAAGTAGTCTTTCATTTTGCAATTTTGAGGCTGCAAAGAGTTGAGTCCTGGTGCTTCTTGGGATGCCCTCAGGCCATCTTTTCTATTCTCCTTTTCCTTTTTAGCAATCAAAATCTCCTCTGTTGCAGTTTTGCAGCTCATAGGTTTACTGGAGCTACCTTTCTGGCCAACTCAGAATATTTTAAGTCATTCTGATGAGCTCTCTGCTCTTGATTCTCAACACAATTGTGGTTAAAATTCCCCAGCAGTAACCACGCCACTGCCTCAACAATCAGGTGCCTTGAAATTTCTTCAGCCAGATTTATTAGTCCACTGCCCTTAATCTCAGACCGAGGCAAAGTTTCTGGACATGAACAAAATGCAGACAAACTTTCTAATAAAGCATACCACACATCATCTGGAGTCTCAACAGCCAATATAGTCCTTCCCAACAAAAACCTCCCAAGGCTGGTCTTTACTAGCAGGATTTCTATCAATCTTGTGGCCTTCTGAGCTCTGACCAGAATCTCCCATGCAGAACAACTTACATCATTCCAGCTCTAGTTTTTCAGCTGGCATCTCTAAACTTTTCCAATCTCTTCCCACAAGCCATCCGCAAAGGCTCTTGAGCCAGATGATCAGGCACAGTCAGAGCAATAACCCCACTGCTTTGGTACCAAATTTTGTGTCAGTTACTTTTCTTTCTTTGTTGAGACAAAATATCTGAGACCCAAAATTAAAGGAAGAAAGATTTATTTAGCTCACAGTTTGTGGAGGTTTCAGTCTATAATCAGTTTGCTCCAAGGCAGGGTAACATGACTAAGGGGCAACCAATCATTCATGGAGGTAGAAGACACCAAAAAGCAACAAAAGCCAAAAGGAGAAGCAAGCCTCTTTTCCTTCCTTATATTATATGCAGGCTGCTCACCCTACGGAGGGTGTAACATTCACACCCCCAATCCCAGCACTAGACAATGAGCCAATCACAAAATAGATTCAACTGTCTCTAAAAAACCTACCCCTATGATTGCATGAGGATTTGGGAGGACTTCCAGACACAAACCATAACAAGTACTTTCTGCAATGCTGATTTAAATCTCATAAATTAGCCAGGGAATTAGCTCAGCAGCACAAGTACCTGCTTGGCAGGCACAAGGTCCTGAGCTCGATCCCTGGTACCCCCAGCCAAAAAATAAATAAATAAAAACAAACCTCATAAATTCTGATTTGTACTGTTTCATTTTCATTCTTTTTGAAACATTTGATAATTTATATTTGCATTCTGTTTTTAATCAACAGGTTTATTTGTTCAAGTTTTTAATTTTCTATACAGAAGTATCAAACTAAACATTTATTCTTTCTAATTTTGGTGCAGCGTGATAACAAATAATCATTTATAATATTTTTGTTTCATGGATATTAGTAGTTTTCTTTTATGATGAATTCTTCTGATTATTCCATGTGCAATTGAGATGAAGTTATGTTCCGTTTTCACAGGGTTCCATATACAAACAGTCACTCACACATCCATAAGGTCCATTTGAAAGATGAAGTCATTTATGTCTTCAGTATTTTCAAGTAGTATTATTGTCCACTTGACCTGTCTTAGACTGACAGTGGCATTCAGGTCCTTTTTAAATTAATATGTTTCTATTGATTTTTCCTTGAATCGCATGCATTTTCTGCTTTAGGCTATTGCAATGGTATGGCACAGAAATTTTTATAGTAAATACAATTATTTCTTGAAAATTGTAACTTTAAGCAACTTTAACTGTTTTTATCCAGTAGTTCACTTTGTCTGATAATAGTATGATGAAACTTGCTTTCATATTCTCTCAAATTTGCACAATACATCTTTGCATAGCCTCTTAATTTTAGGTGTTTTGAATTATTTTATTTTAGGTGTGTCTGCATTCAATTTAAATTTCATTTTGTCAACAATTTGAAAGTATCTTCTTTTTAACAGGGAAACCCATCTAATTTTATCAATGAGTTTAATATATTTAGTCTCAAACTTTCTCATTATTTTTATTAGAAATATTGTGTACACATTATATTTACTATATTTCAAAGTAGTTTGTCTTCTCTGCTCGATTTTATTTCTATGTTTCTTTTTTCACATTAAAGATTTGCTTTTATTTCTAATGATTGTAATTAAGGATGTAAATGTTTTAGTGGCCCTATTCCACTCATTTTCTTTTTGCTTATACAGTCTTTTACTCATTTGTCATACATAGTTTTCTTTGGTTCCTGTATTAGACAGCTTCCTGTAATTAGGAAGGACTCTTGACATACAAAACTTAAATGAGAAAGAATTTATTTTGGCTCATGGTTTCAGTTCATGATCATCTAATTTAATTGCTTCTAGGCCTGTTGTGAGGTAAAAACATCACAGCAGCAGGATATGGCAGAGGAATGGTGTTCACTACATGGTGGCTAAGGAAGAGAGATTAAAAGAACCAGAGAAAAGTTGCAACTTTCAACATCATGCCCTTAGTGACTCAACTCCTCCATTGAACCCAAACTCCTAATCACCCTCTCAGCTATGAACTCATCATTGGTTATTCTTGTGGTGAGGTTAGCATCTTCATAATTCAATTATCTCCTTAGAAATCTTTTAATCCAAAACCACAGTGAGAATAAAAATTAACCATCACAACTCCCATCTACTAACTGTACAATAATAAATTATTTTACTCTATTTAATCTTTTCCTTACCCTTGATTTAATTCTCATCTACAATTGTACATGATTAGTGCTCACATTATACATTTGTGCCCTTTATCCTTTGGTTGGATTAGGCTCATACTATAGTAGTTTGCTTAGATGAATTATTTATGAAAGCATTATTCCATGAATTTGCTTATGTTTATGGTTTGGAACTTTTCTTTGTCTAATAGCTTACTAAATCTAGTTCTGGAGTGAAACATTCTACATCAGAATTTTTCAGATATTAATAGGCCCTTGCTAAAGTGTACATTTTGATTGTCTTTTATTTCAAGAAAGATTTTTGTTATAATTGCAAATATCATTTTCTTCCTATTCAAAATAACTATGATGTTTCACAGCTACTTTCCCCATCTTTAGTTCTTTTGAATTGAATTTTATCAGGTCTCATCACACTTCATCCTGCTTTTAATGTTTTTAGTTTTTCATGTTCTGATTTAAGACATATTAGTCTCTTATTATTACTTAATAATTTATTTTCCTTTTCATCTTTTGCTATCTATTCCCAGAATAGAATGAGTGCATGATGTTGAAGGTTATACATTTCTCTGGTTCTCTGGTTCAGAATTGTTGCACTCCACTAGAGTTTGTAGGAGTTTAGGGATCTGGGACATATCAAAATATTCTCTCCAGGGTAGTAGGCTAATCCTTGTATCTGACTCTTCTTGCAGTGGACCTCTTTGGGTAAAACTCATTTAGATATACCACTACATATCACTATGACCAAGAGACTTGAAAACTGCTAATTTTGAAACTAACTCTTAATAAGAAAATACCTTCCAACAGGGTCAGATTGCCCAGCCATTATGATACTTGAGCTGTGTAATACAACAGACATAATTGTGCTTGAAATGGCAGTGTTTGGAGGCCTTAAAAGCCACTTCCAGAACAAATTATATCACAAATCCAGATTCTGCAGTAAGTTCATGTTATCTATGAATAACTAGTCTTATTTTGGGAAGTGATTTTGACTAACTGCTGGACTTTAGTACAGACAAACCACTTTAACTACGGGCCACAAAGTTACCCAGCAACCTGAGATACACATCATGAAGTGAGTTTTATTTGATTCACCAACCATAAAATTGAGCATGCACAGCTGATCTCTATTATCAAGTGGAATTGGTATGTATGAAACTGGACTGGAGAACACTCCAATGCATGAATAAATTTCATGAGAAATTGTCACAAATGTCCATGCCTGACTCCTGATGTATACTCTCTTCTCTCTGTCAAATTGCACCTATGCTTTACTAGAGACTGTTTACCATGATAATGAGTTGACTAACAAGGAAGGAGGAAAAAAAAATTAGGCCCTGTTTATTGGTAGTTCTGCATGATACAAACAACTTGCCTGAAACTGGACAACTGTAACTCCTTGTTAGGATACCAAGAAGAACAATGGTGAAAGCAAATTTTTCATCAAGTAGAACTTTATACAAAATATCTGATTATTCATGTTGCTTGGAAGAAGAAATGACTGTAGTTATTAGTCCATACCATTTCATGGTTAGTAGTCCAGTGATTTAGCTGATAGATCAGAACCTTAGGAAGAATACAACTGAAAATTTTGTGACAAGGAGGTTTTGTTTATATATATATATATATATAGAATAATTTTCTATTCCATTTGAATGCTTACCACACAGTGACTTAGTAGAGAATGTTAATAATCACATGGACAGAATGACCTACTTTATGAATGTCAGTATTTTTTTTCAGCCACTCCTATTTTTGTCCAAGAGGCTCAGGAATAAAGTGGGCATGGCAGCAACAATAAAAGTTATATACTAACTCATCAGCAAAGGATGTCATTTACCAAGGCAACTTGGCTATAGCCTCTGCTGAGTGTCCTATCTACCAGCATCAAAGATCAACACTGGTCTCTTAACATGGTAACAGTACCTAGGGGGTAAACCATTTACCTGATGGAAGGTTATTAAAGGGTAGAACTTTGCTGTTACTAGAATAAGTGCTTAATCTACACAGGGATTTTCTCACCCTGCCCACAGTCCATCCACCAAATCTACCACCTATGTACTCAGAGGATGCCTTTCCATTGTATGATATTCAATATTGCATTGTTTCCAAACAAGAAATTCACTTCATTGTATATGAATTGTGGCCATGGATTTATGATCATGAAATTCACACTTTTTATAATATTTCTTTTCATTTTGAAGAAACTGGCATTGCAGTATGGTGAAATGAATTTTAGAAGGCTCACCTATAATGTCAAATATTTCCTTAGAGTTGTAATTACTATGAAATGGTACTTAATATATGACACTTTTACTCATATCCAAAATTCATAGATTCAGGAATCAATCAGTTTATAAAATTGGGAAAACCTACTTTTACTGTCACCTCTCTTAATCTGCTAGCAAAGGTTTTGCTTCCTATGCCTAAGGCCTTCAGCTTTTCTGGACTGGAGATCTGAGTTTCAAAAAGAAGGCTTTACTTACCAAGGAACACAAGAATGTACCCACTGCACAGGAAGTTGCAACTTCCACCTGGCAATTCCAGGTTCCTTATGTCCCTAAATTATTAACAAGAAGAGGGTTAACGTTCAGGTGACTGATACTAACTACCAAGGGAACATAACATCCTTGCAACACGGTTGCTTTTTAGAACTTTCATTAGTTGAAAATTTTTGATTTAATTTTGTTTCTTTTTTTCCCAGTACTATGCATTGAACCCACAGCTTTCATACTGAGCTACATCTCCAGTTGCCTTTTTTGTGACCTTCCAAAATGCTAGGATTACAGATGTGTACCACTATGCCCAGACTTTTTTTTTAAATCGGTTAAACATACTTGAAACCAGAAGTGTTTTGGATTTAAGGTTTTGGGTTTTTTTTTTTTTTCATGCACAAGTGACTTATCTTGAGGATGAGTCTGAAGCTCAAATATAAAATAATAGGCTGTGTGTAGTGGTGCATACTTATAATCCAGGCACTTGAGAGGCTGATGCAGGAGAAACACCATGAGTTTGAGGCCATCCTGGGCTACATACTAAGTTTAAAGTTATTCTGATTTACATAGTGAAACCTTGTCTCAAAAACAAACAGATGAACAAAAACAACAACATAAAACCCTCAACTACTTATGTTTTATACATTTAAATTTGTATTATTTTGCTGGTTAAGGCCTGTTGTAAACTACTAATCCTTATTTTGTTCCCGCTTTATTTTGTAGAGGAGATTTCTAATGTTTCAGTTTAAAATTTTTGGTCCTTTTTCTGAGGATCATTTACCATGTTAAAAAAACTTGTGTCTACATTTTTGCTGCCTGCTTTATTTTATTTTTAATGTTCTCACAGATTGTTGCTAGATTTTTTATTGCATCTTTTGTAATCATTATATTCATATTAATCTTTTAGATAATTAGTAGGAAAACATTTTAGATACTCTAATATAATCCTTTCTTTATATTCTTGGGTTGAATATACCAAACCATATTGTTTTATCTTTATTTTAATAAATTCTTGAATTCCATTTGATAATATTTGATTGAGATTTTTAAATGTATTTCCCAATGGATCCAATTTTAGATCTGTTATTATGATGAGTCTGATGTATAATTTTCTCATCTCTTGCTAGTTTTAACTGGTTTTCATTTTAAGGTTATTCTATTCTCAGCAAGATGTTTGGGTGTTCTTTCTCTTTTTCCCCACGTTTCTAAAGAGAATTTCTTCTTGAATAAAGTATTACTCAGTCCATGAAGATTTGGTGGAGTTTCTTGCACAATTCTTTTATTAGTAATGCCAAAGTCTTGTTTTATATGTTTGTCTCTGTACTAAATTTTTTGTTTCACTTATTTCTGCATTTAACTTCATTGTATCCTTTATTCTTCTTTCTTTGGCTATTCTATAATTCTTTCCTTAACCTCATAAGTCAGACACTTAGCACATTCATTATATGCCCTCCTTCCTAATAATCACTAGCTTATATGTATAATTCAAAGCATCACTTTGAAATCCTTCCCAACTTTTATATTTTTATTATACAAAAGGTTTTTATTATTTGGTTCTTATAATTTAATCTAGTTCTTGTAATTTAATTTCTAATGCCATTTCTTCTTTAACCCACAAATTAATTTGAAATATTTTGCAATTTATTTCCAAACATAGGAATTTTTACTTGTCCTTTTGTTATTCAATTCTTAAATACATTGTTGTCAAAGAAAAAATTCTTGCAACCACTTCCTCTATATTTGTCAAATTGCTTTACCATCTAATACCTAGTAAGCAACTATACACATTTCATAGGTGCTTTATACTTTCATTATATGTAAGGTTTTAATATGCCCATTAAATCAAACTTGTTAATTTTATTGTTTAAATATCCAGTAATTTGAATAATTTTACCCAATTTATGTCATTTTTAATTTTATAAAGCTGTATTAAAAGCTCTAGCACTGCTTGTGAATTAGTCCACTTCCCTGTTTGGTTTTGTGAACTTTCTGTCTTACATATTTTTATATTATTTTATCAAACACATACAAAGTAGACAGATTGCATTTATGGGTATTCTGATGACTTTCATGGTATTTTGCTTCTTTTCACTTATTATGTGCTCACATATCTTTGAGTATGGTATGAAATCACTCCAAAGGTCTAAATGAAAGACACTGTCCTATGGAGATCGATTGCATTGCCTTCTCCTGAGAACATAAAGACGGCTGATCTGGAAACCATTTTAGTACCAGATTCAATTGCCTCATTTTGAGATGGGCGCAAGACTTGCTATTATAATCCCAATACCTGAAGTGCTAGCTTAGTTTTTGCTACTGCTCATCACCCATAGCTACTTTTTGTAGTTTCATCTCACTGTGTTCCAAAACAATTACAGTTCTCAATTTGTTTGTTTGTTTTTGGCCTTTAAAGGTTCCCTCTCCTTGCATTTGCGTCCAGAAATACATCAAAAAGTACTTTGTTGTCATATATGTATGACCAAGATACAACGCACAAGGTAGTTGGAATACTTTTAAGTACACGATACCAACAATATCCACAATTTTCTTGACCTCTCTTTCGAAATGGCTGTATTTTCTTTCATTTTCCAAACAATAACAGTCTGAGAACTACTGGCATGTGGTCCTAAATCCTTTATGTTTTGAGCTTCCTAAATATCTCAGGGCATTTTTGAGGAACATTTTCATGCTGCACAGACCCAGTTAGATTTTTGTATAAAATCTCATAGGATGGACAGGCAACCAACCTCTGCTCAGCTACCAAGGTTACCTGAGGCTATTCCTTAATGAACTGATGCTCCTCTTCACAATTTGTTTTACCCAAATGGGAACATAGTTCTACCCCTTAACTCTTCAAACAACCCCCTAAAGTTTTTTTTTAACACTTATCAATAGTCAAAATTTGGTGAATATCATGGAATAATGGAAAGGAAATTCAAATAAAGGAAAACAAAACAAAAACCACCATCAACAACAACAAAACCCTGCCATTGATCTAAAGTATGACTTATTGTTAAATATGGCTCCCTATAAGGAAGTCTATTTCTACTACCCAAAAGAAGGGAAGAATCTCAGCCTCATTTTTACTCCAAGTTAAAAGCAGGGTTACCCATATTTTGTAGAAATGTGGCTCTACCACAGTGAAGATAGCTCTATTTCTTACAATAATATGAATTTTTGTATGAAAATGTTCTAGGCTGGATTTTGGATTTTTAATTTCTAAAATAATACCACAGCTTCAACTCTCCATGTCCAAAATGTATAATGACATTTGCCAAAACACAAGACAGCAATTACTTTCAGAGAAGAGGTCAACTCTCTCCCTTCTGGAAATGGAAGAATTGCTATTAAATATGAAATATTAAGCTTATCTTTCCTGGCCATAAAGGTTTAATAAAGATCAAGTCTCATTCACTAGAAAATTCCATTTTTTTCTTTTGTTGCCATATGAGTCTCCTCGAACAAAACATAGTGATCAAGAATGTTGTTTTATTTATCCTTCGGTTCCTACCACTAAATCAAATGGCTGGTACACAGTCAAATTCAATAGCCCTTTGTCCAGTGCATACATCACTAAATAACTACATAAATTCACATTTTTGTAAATATCTGAAAAGGTTTGATAGATAAAACAATGTCTAATTCTTACAAAATATCTTCTAAGAGTGGAGGAGAGGGAAAATATGTGAACATATATGTGTTTTCCTTATGTGAACAACAGGTTTGAATATTGATGAAGCGAAACCTCAGATCCACTCTGTGCACTGAACTGGAGTAAGACAAAAATACAGTAGACTCTTGACCAAACAGGAAATGCCCCAGTTTGTTGACACAGCATATATTTTGAGCCCCACCAGTAAGCAGCAGAATCTGACATGAGCGAATGTTAAAAGCGAATAAAACAGCCATCAAAGATGTTTCTCTTTCTGACTTAGTGGCTGCAGGCTTTCAGATGTGCCCAGCGACAAGAGAAAGAGGAATCTGCATAAAATATTCTGAGCAGAGCATGGGTAGCTGGTTCCAGACTAGATAAACAATTTGACAAACACCCAGGAAGAATGTCTGTAACCTTCATAAAACTGAAAGGACAGGCAAGAAATGAGATGGACGACACTGTCATGGAAATTACAGTCTCAGCGATTTGGAGACATTTCATTCTGCAGAGAAGCTGGCACACTTGGAGGAGGGATAAACAGGAAGTTTGAGATCTGTCTGAAATGGCATGGCATATTTTTCTTGGGGTATAGTATTAAAAGAGACTAAAGTTCTCTCTAGAAAATATTATCACCCAAAGTTCAACTCATCTTTTGAACAATTTAGAGGATTGACAGGGATGATTTAAGCAATTGCAAATATTGGTTCCTAAAAATCATGACACTCAATAATCTCAGGAAAGGAATTGCTCAGAAGAGAAGAAACATCGATCGATTAGTAAAGTGGAAAATACAGAAATTATAAGAGTGCATGTTATGAGAAATCCTCCTGTGCTCGGAGCTCTATTCTAGGCACCCTGAGCTTTGCAGGTTCTTACATATGAGGAGTCTGTCTAGGAGGAAGGGTGAGCATGTGTATGTATGAATCAACAAACACGAACTGATTTCTTACAAGCTCTGTGTCCAGAAGTCAGTAGTAATCTGAATACATGGATGTCAACCAGGAGAACCTTTCTAAAAGTAGGAAGTTTTACACTGTAACTTAAAGGTGATACTAGAAAAGAAAATTAAGCAATTATTATTCTAGTTTTGAGGAATACATTTTACTTGCATAAGCTGTATATATTTACTGTATATGAACCAAGCTATACCTTAAGGTTGTTTATAGCTTTCTATTCAAAGGCATTTAGGATCACATTGTGAGGGATTACTATATGTGTCAAATTGACTCGACCACATTATGTCCAGATAGCAGTTTAAACATTTTTGCTAGTTATATTTGTGAGGGTGTGTCCAGAAGATATTAACATTTAATCGGCGGAATGAGTAAAGAAAAGGATGTGTGTGGGTGGGTGTGTGTGTGTGTGTGTGCATGCGCACACAGAGGGTCACTGTCTAGTCCTTTGCAGACTTAAATAGCAGAAAATGGTGAGAGAATGTTAGAACTCTGACTAACTCTGGAGCTGGGGTGCTTCTCCTCTTGTCCTAAGTGCTCCTGGTTCTCAGACCAGTAGACTTGAACTGGAATCTACACCAGAGTCCTTGGCGCTCAAATTTTGAACACTGCTAGCTTTCTTGGGTTATCAACTAACAGATTGGAGATCATAGAAATCTCAGTCTGTGTAACACATGATTCAACACATTATAATCAATAGAATCACATTTTTCATAACATATATGTTATGACTTGTTATGGTTTGTGTCTAGATGCCCCCCAAAGTTTCATGCAGTCACAGAGAGTGACTTCTAGAGCTTATGATTCATTCATGGTCCAACTGGTCCACTGCTGGGATGGTGGGCATGTGTGTTACACTCACCCTGGAGTGGGCAGCCTACTTACAGTATACTACTTCTCTGGCGCTTCTGCCTTGTGGGTCTTGCTGCTTTTGCTGTCTTCTAGCTGCCAAGAACAATTGCTCCTCCGCCATGCCACCCTGCCTTGGATCCAGCAGATTATGGACTGAAACCTCCACATACTGTGAGATAAATAAACCCTTCCTTAATTTTAGATGTCAGGTATTTTGTCTCAGCAACAAAAGGAAGTAACCAACACAGAGCCCAGCATAAGCTGCAAATATTAATTCAGGCATATAATTATGGGAAATTTGGGCTGATGAAGCGAGAGACTTTCATATGCCAAGTACTAAGCATACACTTAGCATCTGGAAGTACCTGAGAAGATGGTGAACCACAAACCCAGGAACGGGCACTGCAGAGAGGACTCCATCCATAACATTATGCAATACCTTCTATGGGATTGGTTGCTACTTCTGAGATTTCCAATCCTAAAAGTGAATGGTCTGTGCAAAGTGGAATGAGATTGGCAAAATCAGATATATAGTTAAAGAAAAGCCCAAAAAATCCTTATCAACAAAGGAGCATAGCAGGAATTCAGTTGCCAAAACTAGACCATACCGTCTCTATCAGAATGACAGTTGAGTGATATGATACTGTCCCAGTTTTCATATATCTAAAGATCACTTTGAAGTTAAGCCTATGGGTAGAAATCTAGTGTATTCAGCAATTAGAAGAGGAAACATATAGCAGCTGAACTTAACAGGTGCTTCCCTCTCCCAAAGACATCTCATTAAAAAGAAAAATATATAGAAAACAAAACCATTAATTATTTCAGTATCTGCCTATGACTTACATGACAGAGTAAGAACAGAGCATAGTTAATGTTCAAGAAAATGTGTGTTGGCCTCAAAGGAGCTGTTCCTAACTTCAACATAGTGAATGAAAAGTATGAGGGAGGAGATGAGAAGTCAGTAAAAGGAAAGATATAAACCCCTTCTAATCCCAGTTTTTTAAGGAGCCTCCACACTTGTTGCCACAGTGGTTGCACCAGTCAATACTCCCACCAATAGTGGAGAAGTGTTCCTTTTTCCCCACAGCCCTGCCAACATTTGTTATCAGTTGATTTCTTGATGATTACCATTCATTTTGGGGTGAGAAGGAATAACAGTGTTGTTTTAATTTGCATCTCTTGAATGAACAATGATGTGAAACATTTTTACAGGTATTTATTTGCCATTTTTATTTCTTCATCTGGGAATTGTGCATTCATCTCAGATACCCATGTTTGGATTGGGGGAAATAGGAAAGGGAAAAAGAAGGAAAAGTAAAAGAAAAAAATACATTTATGGGCTAGGGATATAGCTTAGTGGCACAGCACCTGCCTGGCAAGTGCAAATTCCTGAGTTCAATTCCCGGTACCCTCCCCCCAAACACACACACACACACACACACACACACACACACACACACACACACGAGATAGTTCACATAGTTATACAGCTGGTTTCTTTTAGTTCATTGAAAAGAAAGGTTTGTGCTAACATGGTTTGTACAAGAGTTCAATCTATATCTTGTACTCTGAATAACTATCATGAAAACAACAATACTCAATCTATTAATTGTTATAACTCTCCTACTATCCTGTTTTGAAACCCTATTTTATTGTTAGTTTTATTTTTTTTTCTTTAAAAAAAAGAAAGGAATATTTCTGTAGCTAGTCTTTATAGCACTGTATCATTCTGGGAAAGACAGTATTGCACTATTTAAAACCTTAGGTGTCAGATGGACCTAGGAAATTTTGGTGTCATCAAAAGAGTATACTGTAGAGTTAACAGCATGAGATCTGGCAACAGTCTTCCTCTTTCACATCTAGGACCCATCATCTACCAATGCATGACATTAGGCAAGCCACTCAACCTATTTATAATGTATATTCTTCATCTGTAGAAATGAAGATGAAAATAATGAGTATTAATAAGATTATCTGTTACATATATATAGATATATGCTTATATCTCTAACAAGGTAAAATTCATGATATTTGGCAACTCTACACAAAATGTTCCAGAAAGTTGAAGAGAAGAAAATGTATCCCATTCTTAGTCATTTTCTTCCTTGTCAGACATAATACCCAACAACCTCAATTTAAAGGAGGGGAGGTTTCTTTTGTATGAGTTTTTTAGATGATTCAGTTCACAGTCTGTGAACTCCAAAGTAGGAAGGACATGGTAGAGGGGCTTGCCACAGAGTAAAGTTACTCATGCTATTGTAGCCTAGAAGCAGAGTGAGTAAGGAAAGAGATGAATCCTTTCAGTGACTTCCTTCTCCCCATCAGCCACTGCCTCCCACTAGCACACTCAGGCCCTGAAGTCATGGTAGAGTAATCTCCAGTGAGTGCAACACCTGAACTCATGGTGGATTAATCTCCAGTGTGTACAACACCTAAACTCATGGTGGATTAATCTCCAGTGAGTACAACACCTCTGTAACCCAGTCACTCTCCAAAATCTTTCTTCCAACTGCATGTGACTTTCCCAGATTTAAATCATAACAACAGCTGACTCACTTTACAATAACATTACCCTGATATCAAAGCAATATAAAACATTACAAAATGAAAAACCAGTTGACTGATATCCACCATGAACACAGGTGCACAAACTTCATTAACTTTTAGTAACCTACAGTTAACATATTGAATGGTCAAAGGCTGAGTACTTTTCCTCAAAGATTAGGTCAATCATAAGGCTATCTGCTCTCACTATATATGTTCAACATTGTGTTTTAACTTCTAGCCAATGCTATAAGACAAGAAAAAAATCTGCATTAGAAAGAAAAAATTAGAAAATTCATTGGAATCTATTTTTGAAAGCTACTAAAACTAATGATTGAAACAGACAATGCTGCAGTTTTTAAGATCAATATGCAAAAATCACCTGTATTCTAAGTATCAGTGATGAAAAATAAGAAATTATTACATATTAATTATAAAAATATCAAGACTTCAAAGGATAAATCTGAGAAAAATGCACATGCTAAATCTGACAAAAATTTTATATGCTAAAAGCTATGGTTGAAAAAAGTTAAGGAAGATCTAAATAAAAGAATTATAATATAATAATGGGTTGGAAGAATCAATATGACTAAGATTCCCATTCTCCCCAAACAAATCTATAGATTCAGAACTCAATTAATCTGTAATCATTCTGTAAGATTACCTATAGAAAGTTTAGAAACATTGAGATAGGAAAATATTTCTTCATAATAGCATTTGAAGCACACCAATACAAGAATGAATTGATTCAATGGAGTTCATTAAAATGCAAGTTTTCTCTTCTTATAAAGGCATATGAGAAGGAAAGACACAATATGAACAAAGCTATTTGCAAAACCTGTATCTGATAAAGGACTTATATATGAAATACAGAAGAAATTTCAAAATTCAGTTATACAAAAGCTTTTCAAAATTAATAGAAAAATGATCAACATATTTGAAAATACTTTGCCAAACCAACATATTTGAAAATATTTTGCCAAAGAGGGCACACTGATGGAAACTAAACACATTTTAAAATGTTTGGCATCATTATTTATTGGGTAAACACAAACAAAAGCCATAGTGAGATACACTAGATTTGTATTAAAATGGTTAAAAGTAGTAAGAGCAACTATGGCACTTTTGGGAGTAGAACTTCCATGTACTACTATTAGGAGCATGAATTTATATAACCATAGCTTTGAGAAAAATGTTGACAGTTTTGTTTGTTTATTTTAATTCGAAGTCAAGCAAACACATACCATATGATCTACTCATTCCACTGTTGGGTGTTTGATCTACAGAAAGTAGTACATCTGTTCTTAAAGATTTTCCACTATTGTTCACAGAAATGCTTATTTTTAATACCCATAAACTGGAAAAATTCATACTGCCATAAAAAAGAGAATGAGTAAATGAACAAATTGTGGTATAACCAAATAATAATATACAGCTCAGTGATAAGAAATAGTTAATATGCAGCAATACAAAAAGTGACACATACAGCATTAAGAAATCTCAAAATAATGATAATGAGTACAAAAGCAAATTAATTACAATACAATTATTTAAACAGAGTGTGCATAATAACCTGTAATGACAGTAGATCCATGGTTATATGGGGATGGGAAGGGATAAAATGGGAATGAGACAATGGGACATATAAGGTGCAAAAAAAATCCATTTATATAATTTTAGTAATTATTTCATGACTAAATAAGTCAACCATTATCGAATTGTGCATTTTAAATATATGTAGTGCATTATAGCTTAATTGCTCCTCAAACACACTCTCCAAAAATCAATTACTACTTTTTTAAAAAAATTAGATTTAGAATCTACAGATCTCTGTGAGCAGATCTGGTTGATGATTAAGAATGTAAAACATGTATATGTGATTTTGGATTGAGCACAGAGTGGTAGTAATGTTATTCTGAGCTGAGAAATGCTAGGTATAAAATTGAGTTCTAAACCTGATAACCCACTTATGTTTCTATCTCTAGTAAAAGGCAATCAAATCCGTTCAGTGATTTAAGACTAACGATCCGGTGATCATTGTCAAAATATTGCTTTCTCTTCAAATTCAATCAAACTGAAGGCACACTTAAATGAATAAATAAATGAGTGCTAAGATTGGTGAACTAATTGACATATATATATCAAGATTAATTAAATAGAATCTGTTGATGAAATCAAAAGAAAATTTACTTCATTAATATAATTTTCTCATACAAGGATTTATGTAGAATCTGCATGTTCCCATAAAATTATAACATTATAACATTTTACTGCTTCTTAGAATGTATATATGAGAATATTCAGGAATATTGGCAATAATAACACCTTAATAAGGAAATGATTTAGCTGTAGACATCTTTTACTTTCTGATATTTGTGCAGAAAAAGAGAAAGTAATTGTCAGCTATTCATTTGACAGATGGTGAGTATATCCAGAATCTATATAGAATTCAAAAATTTAACAAAAACTCACAAGTAATCCAATCAAAAGTGGACAAAATATTTGAAGAGACATTTCTCAAAAGAGGACAACATGAAAGGAAAACTGCTCATTATCAGTAGCCATTCAGGAAATGCAATGAGATATGTCTCTAGTTAGAATGGATATTATTTTAAAAAATCAAAATTTGATGAGAATATGTATAAAAAGGAACTTCTATACACTCTTGGTGGGAATGTAAATTAGTATACCCACTATATAAAGCAATATGGTTTTTCTTCAAAAAGCTAAAAACAAAACTACTATAAAATACAACTATCCCACACTGGAGTATGTATCCAAAGGAAATGAAATCAGCATAAAAAAGAGACCCCTGCACGGCCATGTTTATTGAGGCACTGTTCACAAGAGCTAAGCTATACCCACCTCCAGATGCATAGATGGAGAAAATGTAACTATATACACAATGGAGTATTATTCAGTCACAAATAAGATAAAAATTCTCACATCTGCAGTATAATTGAAAGAACTGAAGGACATCATGTTGTGTGAAATAAGCTACACATAAAAGAACAAGGGTCACATGATCCTTGTGGAAAGTAAAGCCAAGGCAAACCTAACCAAACTGACATGCAAGTAGAATAGTGATACTAGGGCCTAAAAAGTGTGTGGAAGTGGCAGGAGAGGAAAACCAGGGTGGAAGAAAAGCAGCTGGATATGATCAGTGCATAATATTTATGTGTATGGAAATATACTGAATCCCATCCATATTTAAAGTTAATATGTTATTCAAAAAGAAAAATTCTTATCCGGAGTGCTGTCTTTTTTCTGACATTCTTGAAATTCCATTTGGAACAACCAACCAAAGTGACCTGGCGGCATATTTTATTCTTGAATCTTCCAGCAAACAATACAAGCTCAGTAATTGGATGGGTGGATGGGTAGATGGATGGATGGATGGGTATATGGATGGATGGAGCCAAGAAGCCTTATGGCTTTGGAATTATGAATAATGTATGAGTTCCCATATTATTCTCAATACAGAGCATAATCCCACATTTCTGAAATCTTCTAAATGACAATATTGCATTTTTTTCTATAAAGAACAAATGTATTGAAAGTAAAGCAAAAATGGGCTGCTCCGAGTTTATGAGCCCTGGATAATTTTTTTTTTTTTGAAGTTTCACATAACCTCAAATTTTCCCATTTCCAGAAACACTGATTAAGATTCTGCCTTTGGAGAGACATTTTACATGTGAACATTTCTCACGTGCTACATCTCTGTGCTTATTTTGTCTTGTATTTTTGTACATCCACTCACCGGTGGAAATGATTAAATCTCCAGGTATCATTCCATCTGAGGGAAATGAAATCACTGGAACAGAACATGTTCTAAGGATCATCTGTCTACTTATCCAGCCAAGAGTTTATGTGTTACCTGTCATTTGTTTGCCACTTCAACTGAGAGGTATGCAGGACTGAGTAAGGAAAATATAGACCCTCAGAGCTAGATTGGAGACACAAGGGTTTCTCTAGTGAGTTCATTGACATGCATGAGAGGAAGATTACAATTTTCACAGGTTCCTGAAGCTCTCCAGAGAGTCCCAGAGACCCCTGGAGTGAGAAGCCAGTCATGGAAACCTTAAGAACCAAAGACAAGCAGACAGCTTTGGAAGTAGTGATGGCAAGCATGACAAGTGCACTGATACTTTCTGATTTTTTTTCCTATTTATATCCAGATTCATTAAGGCATAATTGACAAAAAAATCATATATATTTAAATTGCACAATGAGATGATTTATACATGTACACACATTGTGAAATGTTTATCACTATCAGTACAACTAAAATGGCTTTAGCCTCAAGGTTACCTTGTATGTGTGTGTGTGGTGAGAACATTTAAGATCTACTCTCAGTAAATTTTACTTTCTTAGAAAATTTCAAATATAAAAAACAGTAGTATTAACTCCCACACTAAATGTAAGACCTCCAGAATTTACTCATCTTTCATAATCAAATCAAAAGTTTGTACTCTTTGACCAGTAATTTCTCCATTCTCTCATCTTCAAGCCCCTGAAAAATCATATTCTACTTACTGCTTCTGTAAGTTTGACATTTTTATATTTCTCACATAATTGAAATCATGCAGTATTTGCCTTTGTTATGCTTGGCTTACTTCATTTAGCATGATTTCTTCCAGGTTCACCATGTTTTCACAAATGGAAGAACTTCCTTACTTTTAAAATTTAATAATAACCCATTATTCATTTGTGCATTCCTCTATCAAAAGACACAGAGGTTGACTTAATATCTTGACTATTGTGAATAATGCTGCAATGAATGTAGGGGCGTAGATGGTTTTTGAGATCCTGATTTCAGTTCTTTTGGATATATAATCAAAATAGATTACTGATGCATAGATGGATCTATTTTTAACTTTTTGAGGCATCTCCACACCATTTTCCATAATGATTACACAACTTTGTATCCTCACCCCATAGTGTTTAAAATTAAGAATTCCTATGCTTCCTCAACAACATTTGTCATCTTTTGCCATTTTGGTAATAGAGGTATGAGGATATATTCCATTTGAGTTTTGATTTGCATTTCCCTGATGATCAATGGTGAACACTTTTATATACTTATTGGAGATTTCTATATCTTCTTTTGAGAAATGTTTATTCAGGTTCTTTATTTTTCATTGGGTTACTTGTTTTCTTATGAGTGAGTTTAGTGCTTTATATATTTTAAAAATTAACCCCTTATCAGATTATGGCTTGAAAACATTTTCTTTTGTTCTTTAATCTGTTGTTTCTATTTCCTTTATAGAAGCTTTTTAGATTTATGTTGTCTCTGGTATATGATCTATCCTGGAGAATTTTTGGTGTGAGTTGACCCCTTCATCATTATGTAGTGATTCTCTTTATCTCCTTTACAGTTTCTGAAGTGGTTTTATTTTTGCTATTTGCAAAGAATACTTTTTCCCATTCTTTCATTTTCAATCTACATCTGACTCTAAATCTGAAGTGAATCTCCTATAAGCAGCATGTTTTTGTGCAGTAATATAGTTGTTTTAATACATTTAGGTGTTCTATGCCTTTTGATAGGAGAAGCTAATCTGCTTGCAATTTAAAATCACCATTTTGTTATTTTTTTTCTGTTTTATAGGTCTTTTCTTCCTAGTTTCCTCTCTCACTGGTTTCTTTCAAATATGAATTTTGGAGGTGATGCTTTGATTTCTTGTTCTTCTCAAATATATCTACTAAAAGGAGTTTTTTGTGGTTACCATTGGGCTTATGTAAACTTTTTGTTAAAGTGATCTATTTTAAAGTGATAATAGCCTTGAACACAAAAATCATACTTTATGTTCACTACCTTAATTCATGTTATTGACATGGCAGTTTACATCTTTTCATATTGTTCATTCATTAACAAATTGTTGTGGCTACTTTTAAGACATTTGTCTTTTCAGTTTTACAGTGATTTAAAAGCCATATACACTATCCCTGTTAGAAATTGTAAATTTGACTATATTCTAACTGTTACAGGGAGTTTTATATTTTTATATATTTTCATATTTCTAGTGTATTTTCATCTCAGGTTGAAGAAACTTCCATTAGCATTTCTTGTAAAATGCATCCAGTAGTAATAACTAGTTTTCAAAATCAATGGTTTTTGATTCTGCAACATTATGTTTCCCCTTGAAACTCTCTATGAGATTTCCAATCCTTCATGTGGTTCTTCACCTCCAGGTTTCTGTTTGGTTCTCTTTTAAAAGAGACTCTTTGAACTTCTAACATAGTTTACCTGTTTCACTTCTAATTGTCTCATATATTTTTTACAACTTTAGTTAGCTGTTTTTACATGTTCCTTTTATAGGTCACTGAAATTCTTCAAGATGATTACTTCAAATTATTAGACATTTTGTATAACTTTATGAAGGTTGGCTGCTAGTGTTTTATTTTTTCCCCTTGGTGATCATGTTTCCCTAATTATTCATAATTCCTGTAACCATAGTTCAAAGTAGTAGGCACCAGTTTGACTAACTTCCATAGATGCAACTCTTCATCAGTCAGCCATCCAGAGATTCCGAAGAGCCCTCTGGTGGGACCATGGGCAGTCTTGCTGCAAGTCCTCCAGGAAACAGGCCTTGTGCCCAGGTTGGCAGGTAAATGAACCTATTGACTTTGTTCAGGAAAACTGGATTCACAGCTTGTGACTTGACCCTGGTGTTAGCCTCACACCTGATTTTGTGGTAAATGACCACTTTAGGGCTGGTGTGACATTAAAGACTGAGTCCATAGAGGTGTGGTGTGGTCATTAGAGTATAGTTCAAAGTCTATGGCATCATGGATGACCTGGTTGTAGAAGGTGCCTGAATCCTGAGTTCATTGGGTCAGACTGGCACTTAAATCTGTAGACACCATGTTGGTAGTCAGGCCTGGAGTTTGGGCCCAAGAAGCTGGTTTGTGCCTGAAGTAGTCCTAATACACCCTTTTCTGATAGAAGCTTATCTAAAGTACTGGCCATGGGCATATGCCATTTGCCAACAGAAACTTACACGTGCTTCTTTTGACTGTCAGTTACCTTCAACTTCTCTAATATACACTATTCTGTCCTTATTGCCTCTCTTTCACTAGAAAAAGGTCTGATTACTCACTCATCTTTGCTCCTAAATTCCATCAAATTATCTAAATTCTCTGTTCCATGGTCCCCAAATTCTGTTATCAGCCTTCATGAACAGCCCACTTTAACTCTTTAATTGCCTCGATTGCTTCTTTTTACCTATGTACATCAAGTTCTAAAAGATCCAACATGACATAGCGTCTTCAATGATAACAGACTACAGCCCAACACTTAATCCACTTTACTTCTTCGTTGCCCTTGATGATTTAAAATTTAATGGTCTTTATTCATTAGGAAATTACTTTTTAAAATAATTCAGAACTGGGGTATAGCTCAGTGGCAGAACACTTGCCTAGCATGCATAAAGCCCAAGTTTAATCCCTACCATGGAAAAAACAATGATAATTAATTAGTCAATTTAGCTGGGCCTAGTGACACACACTTGTAATTCCAGCACTCAGGAGGTTGAGGCAGGAAGATTGTGAGTCCGCAACCAACCTGAGTTATGCTCATCAATTTGAATGAGACCTTGTGCCAAAAAACAAACAAAAAAATAATAGTTTAAATTTAATTTAATAATACTTCCTTTTGTGACAGTATAAACTAGTAGAGATTATTGGTTGCATTTTCCATACCAAAAAGTATGACTACTACTCATGGCACATGATTACATTCTGGCAAAATAAACAGGTAAATGTCATGAAATGTCAATTGAAAGAAACAATCGAAAGAAAAAAATAAGTTGAAGTAGCACTTGATTATGTAGTAACAGGTGAATAAGCGTATTTTATTAGCTTCAACCTATACCCTTATATGCACACACACTTTGTGTATGAGCAATCAAATTTCCTAACATTTTGTAAAATGCTTTGATTAATTAGACTAGAGGCAAATTATCTAGATAAAATCCTAGCCTTTCTCTTTGTTGCTCTTGGTTTTACACAATTTAAACTCTCCTTCCAGTCTTGATTTTCTCTTTTATGAAATGGGTATGATCAACCCACTCCTAAGGTTGTCATGAATAATAGTTAAAATAATCCATACAAAACCTCTTAACATATGTTTTACTTACTTTTTGCTCATTGCCAAGACAAAATACGTGACACCCAAAATTAGAGAAGGAAAGGTTTATTTCTTACAGTGTCTTGGGAGTTTCAGTCCATACTTAGTTGGCTCCAAGTCAGCATGGTATGGCAGGACTGCCATTCATGGCGGCTGCAAACTGCAAGCCGCTGGCAAGAGAGAGAAGGTGGAAGTGTGGAAGCACAAGAGGAAGACCTGCCTTCCTTTACACTGTGTCTCAGCTCCAGCCCTGGGCATGTGCAGCGCTCACATTGCCAATCCCAGCACTAGACAACAAACTGAACACAAGCACTAGACTCAGCCCCATCAGGAGTATGAGGACTTGGGGGGACATAGCATACCCAATACAACATGATACCTAAAACTTAGTGGTTATCTCTAGAATTATGACCAAATAGCTCTCAGATAACTATTTTTGGACTTTATTTATTAAAATGCTTTAATCCTATTTATCATGATATATTATCTATACTTGTTATTATATTCTAGGCTATTTATAGGTAATTTTCCAAATTTATTTTTCTAGATTATAAAACTTAATTTCCATAGATATTCTTCATAGGTTTTTTTTACAGTATTATTAAGATTGTCTGTGGAGATGTAATTGTTTTATGGGTGACTGATAAGGGAGAGAGAAAAACTGCATATGATACACTAAGGTTTGTGAGGGCTGCCATAATAAAGCAATCTGTATACATATAATTTAGTTTTTGTTTAGAAGCTGTGAATTGATACACATACTCCCTGGTTTGAGAGCTTCCAGTTGGAAAGAGACAATGATGCTTGTCTAAGGGAAATTTAAATTACTCATCCTATATTGAGAAGATAGTACATTTTGTAAAAGTTGTTGTTAAGTGAGGTGGTGAGTATAGAGGTGTTAATTATGTAGTTATTTATACTTTCATGTTTACCTGAATTGTTTCACATTAAATGAATTCAAAAGTGGACAGGCACAGTTGAAAATGGATAAGTTAAACTATAATGTTTGATATACAAATCACACAATTATGTTTAATTTTGTATTAAAGCTCAATTTTGTTCTATAACTTACGGGGATTGTATACTTTCTTTAACATAGAGTGAGATTTATCCTACATTTATTCATAGTTTGTTCCATACTGAATATTGACTCCCAGCTATGTATTATTTAGAAAATATATGTATACCTCAACATAGTCAACTTTTATGTTTCATATTTTGATAACTGCATATCATGCTACTGAATGTTGTGTGTTTCTTATAGTTGTGCAGCTTACCCTAATAGTACTGAATTTTAATATTCATTCTACTTACTAATATGGTATCATTTGTACACCTAATGAACATGGTCATTTAGGTTATTGATTGCGCTATTAAATACCATTAAATGCAAGAATAATTATGATGGAAAATCAATTGTTATGCCATTCCAGGTTAACCTAACCCACTGATAATCAATTCTTTGCATATTCAGTAGTGATATCTGCCCATCCTCTTATGTACGTACAGCCTATTATGACAACTCAGGTAATAGATACATATATATCATCCAAAGCAGAATCAAAAGCCTCACTATGGCATAATAGATTAGGTCCACATTATTGTCTTTATCTATAAAATCAGTGATTAGTTGACCATGGAATTTTAGTAGCCTCATAAAAGTACTTTAAAATATACAACAGACTTTTTTTTTTTTTTTTTTTTTTGCGGCACCGGGGATTGAACTCACAGCCCCGCGCCTGCCAGGGCAGGCGCTTAAGCCACTGAGCCAAACTCCCGGCCCTGGTTTTTTGAGGCAGGGTCGCACTATGTAGCTCAGGCCGGCCTTGCGCCGCGTTTTAGCCCAAGCCGGCCTCGAACTCACAACGCTCCACCTACCTCAGCCTCCCGAGTGCTACAACAGACTTTTGAGAAAGAATTCTTAATAATCTCACTCATTATGCTAAATTTTTAACTGAAATATGGCCCTGAAGCATAATATGGTTTCATTGCATGTTCTTATTTTTTGTGACTTTTAACTACAAATACACTTGGAAAATATTTTGGATTATTTCTCCATCCTGTATTATCTAATTTACTTTAGATGTTACTAACTTGCTTTATTTAATGCATTCCTCAGAAACAGATTACTGGGTTGAAATTTTCTATTAATCATCCAATAATATTAAAATATGGAAATAACAGGTACACAAGATTTTAGATGAGTTAAGTATTCCAAATTTCTACAATTTACTCTTTTTTTCCTTAGAAACCTTTACTAATTAATCTATTGGTTATGTTAGTCTTTGTTGTAAGACAGAGCCATAGTATTGATCACTCAAACATTCCTGTCTTAAAAGCACTGGTGAGATTTTCATGATGTGATCAGTGAACCCAGCCAGTGAATGAATTTATCTTGTAGCCATCAATATGAACATTGATCTCACAGATACTTTACTTCTGTTTTACTTCTTTCCTTTCCTATTACTATCTACATTTACAAACTAGTCATATTTTATCTAAAAGACCCAGCACAGTATGCGATTTCACATATTATAAAACTCTGGGTGCTTTGAAAGTTCCTTGAGAAAAATCCTAAAGCTAGAGTATTCATCATTGCTTTATCTAAGTAGAGATGTTCTGAGATTCTCAATGCCACGGTTAAAAGTATTAAAACTAATATTGAAAATGTATCCACAAAATTAATAGGTAGGTCTAACAAAGTTGAATAATTTTACCTAAAAAGCAAATTTTGGATCCTAATTTAACCTAGAAATTGATAAATCCTTCAATAAACCTGATGACTATCGAGATGGATCTAACTGGATTAATTCTGGAGCACTGTATATCTTCTAGAAAAGATAGCTTTCATATTTGAAGAGCCATATTTTGAAGAAACTACATAATAAAAATAAGCTATGGAGTTATATTATATTCCTAGATGGAAAGACAATACTATAAAAATATCAATATAAATGAATCACTTTAAAATTTCTTATTATATCAATGAAAACCCATTGGAGTTTTTGAGAGCAATTGGAAAGAAAAACAAAATTATGTACAATTAATTCAAAGTAACAGACATGAGTGAATAGAGATTTTCATAAAAATCAGAGTTGTGAGCTCGAGAACTGTAGGGAGCTGTTGAAGCTGGAGATTGATCACATGTGTGGGGCTAAAGCAAGACCAGCCCTGAAAACATAGTCAGCTCAAAACAAGCCAGGTAAACAAGCAGTTCCAGCACTAAAAAGGCAAGGGGCCCAGGCCAGTCAGGCAAACAAGTTGCTAGGAAGTGGGGTTGAAATTAACATTCTTCTTGGGAGTATATAAATATGTTACAGTGGTTAAGCAGTTCCTTGCCTCACATCAAGAGGATAAGGGCTCCACCTGACCCCAGCTTTGTCTCTCCTTTATTTTCTCATCCTCTCATGGTCCCCTTCATCCCAAGAACTGCAAGAGCCACATGGGTCATGGCAGAGAACTTTTCCTAACAGATAGTAAAGCATGGCATTCAATTGCCAGCCAAGAATAGTTCATAATATATGGACTAATCAACAAATAATGATTTAAACATTGTTAATCAATGAGAAAGAGTAATATTCAATAAATTGTGCTGCAGAAATTTATTAGATTCACGGTGAAGGTAAAATTTCATCTTTACCTTTCCCAATTTATATGTAGAAGGCTGTATAGATGCAGATTTTTAAATGACTGAGTTATAATTCTAAGTGTTTCTTCCAGCAAAAAGCACACATTGTTGCAAATACACAATTACTCATGACAGTGAATATAGATTTAGGATTAAAAACTTCCAGCATGCCAGGCATGGTGGTGCACGCCTTTAATCCCAGCATTTGGGAGGCTGAGGTAGAAGGAGCATTGTGAGTTCAAGGCCTGCTTGGGCTACAGTGTGAGCACAAGGCTGGCCTGAGCTACATAGTGCGACCCTGCCTCAAAAAGCTAGGGCTGGGAGTTTGGCTCAGTGGCTTGAGCACCTGCCTTACAGTTGCGAGGCTGTGAATTCAATCCCAGTGCCACAAAAAAAAAAAAAAAAAAAAAAAAAAAAAACCTCCCAGCATATTTGAAATTTAAAAAGAAATCTTAGATTGCATAAATATAAAATCAGAGAAAGTGGTTTAATCAAATAATTGTGTAACACTTCTACAATTTTTTTTGCCTCATACATGTTTTGCTGTGCATTTGAGTTACTTTGTAAAAACAGTATTTTTATTTTTATTGCAAATAACTTTTTTCAGATTCTCAACTTACTATTGATAATATCATGAAAATTCTTAGGATTATTATAAATTTTGGGAAAACCTCTATCAAGATTTGAAGAACTTTTCAGATTTTAATTTCTGATTTCACACATTTCAATCCTTGCTACTCCCCCATTAACTACATACTTTCAGTGCTGAGCATCAGAAAACACATGCACATCACATTAGCCACTTTTCCTAAGTATAGTTTATTTATTTACCTATTTATTTTTGAACCAGGAATTTAATTCAGGACCTTACCCTTGCTAGGCAGGCACTGCACCACTGAGGTAAATCGCTGACCCTTATGTATAGTTTGAAAGAAGAAAAGATTTAATTCGGATTACAACGCACAGATTTAATCCATAGTGTCACTTGATTCCATCCCTTTTGGCATTGTGGTGAGACAGAACATAATGGCAGGGAGCACATGATAGAGCAAAGCCACTCATTTCCTCGTGCCCATGAAACAAACAAGAGGGGAAGGGCCCAAAGTCCTAATATCTCCTTCAAGAGCATAGTCCAGTGACCTACTTCTTCCAACTAAACTCCACCTCCTGAAGTTTCTATGATTTTCAAATAGTGTCATCACCTAGGGACCCACACATGAGCCTTTGGGGGATGTATCAGTTCCAAACTATAAGAACTGTATAAAAGGATTTATCTAAACCTAAACTAAATGCATCTCCAACTCAATTCCCATTTTGCTAGGTCTCACATTGTCTGCAACCACTACAATGCAACTGGCTACAAGACAAACTGAAATAGAGGAAATACGTGATGGGGGAAAACTGCTAAATGGAGGATTGTAAGGAAAGAGATAGTGATCCTACCTGAGTATATTTAAAATACTACCTTACCTTTGCAATATTTTCCAAAAATGAAAAAGTATAACCATGTGAATAAAAGTCTAGAGTTTTTTATTTGGCAAATTGACTCTGATTATCCCCACTTTCTTATTAAAGAAAGTAAAACTTGAAAAATAAAATAACTGGCCCAAGATTACGTAGTTTGTAAATTATAGAGGCAATCTTGGAAATCAAGTTTGAATGATTCCAAAGCTATACTTCTAATAAAAGCTAACATCTTTATATGTGGAAGCAGTATTTTGAATCACCATATTCCTATAAAAACATAAACAATTTACTGAAACAGAAAAAAATGGTTAATTATCATTAAAGATCACTTATTTTAAAATGGATATAAATATATGTCTGTGTATTTTTACCAAATTTGAAAATAACCATTGAATAATGTATAACAATGATGAAATAAGATAGCCATATATGCTGCTGAGAATAGAAATTTGTTCAAGTTTTAGGAAATTATTCATTCGGCAAAGTGTAGTAATAGTTCTAAAAATGCTCATCCCATTTCATGTAGTTATTCCACTTCTAGGAAATTACTTTGAAATGAATACTTACAAAGCTTTATTTACAAAATTATGACACCACTTATAAGGAACAGGGGGTAAGAACTAAAATAAAGGGAATGATTAAGTGACTTATAGGATTGTGATACGGAAAATTAAATAGAGTGTATGCCATTAAATTGCATTTATAATATTTTCATAATATGTAGAAATATGGAATACCAAATGAAATAAACACATTTCGTGTAAAATATGCAATACAATCTCAACAACATAAGCATGTGGACACACACCCACACATCTAAGCAGAGCTTTAGAACCACTTGCATGGATTAGGAGCTATAGTTTTAGGAATGACATTATATCATTTTTATGTAAAATGGAAATGCAGTTTTACAAATAATTGTTTTATTTCACAAGCTACAAAATAGAACATTCATTCCTGCTTCTCTATTTCTTGTTGGCAACTGCAGAAACTGATGAGGGTGTGTCTATATTGTGCTGCTGAAAGCAGGCATTGTTATAAGAAACATTCCATTTGGTGCAGTTCAGAAGACGTGTCTGATGTCCTTTGCTCCAAGTTCCCGCCTTCAGACCCTGCCCACTATTACAGTCTGGAAAGCTGTTGTTGTCTGCCTTGTGGTTTCCCAGAGGTAACTGTGTTTCATTGTAAGGGTGTATTAGTGAAGCCCCTGAACTCCCATGTGAGGAACCGCACTATATAAATGCAAAATAGTCTATTTTATTCATGCTGTCATATAAATAGAATTGTACTTTATGTGCGCAGTTTTTCAAGGAAACTGGTTATTCTTAGTATCAGGCTTCTCATTCTCAGGGCCACCATAATCTATTGGGCAAGATTGCTTTCTTCCCCAGGACAACAGGTCCCTTCCTGGGTGCAGAGAGTCATTAGAAATGTCACATTAAGCCAGTAGTTGCCTACACAGGGAATTAAATGATTATATCTAGATGATCAGACAATAGCCAGTCCCAGCTGAATCTGTGGATAGTTGGAGGCAAGAAGACATCTCTCCTACTTCTACTTGTCTCACAGTGGTCACTTTCCATGCCACCTCCAGAGTGGGGATGTAGTGAATGAATAGGTTCTGCTATCAGGGAGACCTGGGTTTCAGTCCTAGCTTTGCTTTCCAGAGTTGTATCTTTAGTTTGGGTTCTCATTTTCAAAAGCACACATGTACCGATTAGAGATGTAATAGGACAGATAAGTGAGCCAGGAGTGAAAGTCTTCCAGCATGATGCCAGGCACACGGTGGTCAGTTCATGCTCTCTATTGGAGTCCGTGCTTTTGCTTCTCTCATTTGGTGCCAACCAAGAAATATATTCAAGACCCTTTACTGTAGGTGGACGTGGAAGAGCAGCTGGAAGACAGGATTATAGGGCCTTGTATCCACCTCTTAAAGAATTTACAAGCTCTAAACATAGAAAGGTTAGAGTCATAAGTGACCTCAGAAACTATCTGTTCCACTCCCTTCATTTTTCAAATAAGGAAACCTTATTAAAACAAGCTAGAATGGCTCCATGTTCCATCTGACATGCTTCAGAATAAATCAAATACACTTGACATATTAATTTGACTCTGAGATTATTTGAGTGTTATGCCTCTCTTTTCTGTTTACTTTCTCCTCCATGTAAAATGCTACAGTAAAATTGTATTGTGTAGGACCCATACTCTTCATAATCCATTTCCTTTTTATTATAAATGCATCATTACATACTGTCCCGTTATCTTATTAGCCCCGTGTTGTTCCTTCAATACAGTGCTCAAGTCAGTTGCCAGCTTTCCTGAAGTTTCCAGTAGAATCATGTGTGTTAGTGGTGAGACAACACTTGAAAATATACTTACTTTGATTTTGACTTTCACTAGTACACATTTGTAGTACATAATGATTACTTTCACTGCAGGGGATTAGTACATGCACATAACACATTTTCATTCCCTTCTTTTCCCCCTCCCTTCATCCTCTTTTTTTTCTAGCATCAGCTTCATTTATTTATCTTATCAGACTTTATAAAGTTAATTGTCATATATGCAGATAGAAAACTAGACTAATAAGCCGAAGAACATATGAAACATATAAGACAATTGTACTAAATCAAAGTATACTTTTAGATATATTATCTGCACTAGATTATAACACCTTTTTTCTTTCTCTGTTTTCCTATTATCAGTCTTTTAGTGTGAATATATATATATATATATAATTTCTATACATGTATTTACAAAGACAGAGAGAGATGATGAGTCATTTACAGGAAAACTGATTCACTTTGAGACAATAATCTTAGTGAAACAACTCAGATACACAAGCTTAAATATCACATGGCTTCTCTTATATGAAAATCTTTCTATATTTTTAAACCTTTAAGAATGAATATTTGTTTAGAGAAGGAAGTTCAACTGTGTAAACCAAATGGCCAGGAAAAATTCCAAACTCCCCATTTCCATGTCATTTTGTCATGACAATAGTCTCACTCAAATCAATTTGAATTTAGGCATCACTGTATTGACCTGCTCTCAAGAAATTCTTTCCTTTCTTCTACAGATCTAAAAATCAAACCCCTAGAGAAAAAAAAAATAAAACTTCCCTTGTTTCAATTCGGTGAGAAGAAAAACTAGTCCTCTCTCCTCTATGCTTCTACCTTTGCCCATTCCTAGACTCTCTCCAACATGAGGAGTTGATTATATAACTTGTTAGTGCTTAGGACATTTTATAGTCCAAGGGTCTCTAGAAGTATCATTTTTCTATTCAGGGATGTTAATTATTCTGTACAATTTGCTCCCTTGAGATATGGGAAAACTTATAGACCCTTCATCAAGATAAGAATTTGAAGTGAAAAACACAAAATTCATAAATAATAAACCTTGGTTTTTGAGCATAATTAGTTCCAGAAACATGGTTATAATTCAAAGCATTGTATATGAAAACAAATTTCCCCATAAGAAACAATAGAAACTCAGATGATTAGTTCTACAACCAAAAAATATTCATATAAAAATTATCATAATGCTGTAATATAATACAAAATAATGAAAAATACAGTGTTAAGAAAAATAAGCAAATTAAACCACAATTACCTTTGAAAACCTTGGTGGCTGGTGTGAGGAGACGAGAGAAGTTGTTGTGTAGGATAATTTTCACTATCACTAACAGAATCACTGCTTTCTATTGGCTCAATGAATTTTTTTTTGCATGTAATTTTAACAAGGAGCCTATCCAATGACACTTGCTTATGCCTATTTTTGAGGATTTCATAGAAATGTGACACTGCATTGTTGTTAAGCAGATTCACTGCTCAAACTGCTACACCCTTATTTGAATGTTGTTTTTTGTACAAAATTTTGCACTGTTTCCCACATCTAACTAATTTCATTTGAAGTGAAGGATTCCTCCACTTTTCTCCTCCTCCCTTGCAAATGAGCTCTCCTACTAATCTCTTGCTGTTGGGAGATGATCACCCCCAACCCCACAGAGACAGAAAGGGAAAGGAAGAACCAAGTTGAGATCATGTGACATTCAGTGTCACATACTATTCATATTACAAGACATTTTTCATTTATCAAGTTAAAATTTATTACAAATGTTTGCTTATCTTGCAGAATACTTGCAGAAGAAGTTACTTGCAATCCAAGGTTTTACTGCATATTGAAATATTTATCAAATGATGAAAAAATTGTGACATACAGTCATGTCTTTATACATCAGTTAAATACCACGTAGTAGCAGGTCTGGTAACAACTGTAATCTCAAAATAGTTATGAACACAAATGTTATTTCTAGACAGCTGCAATGATTGTAAAGTGGTATGGAAGTATCTGATTTCTATTGATGTTGGCCCTAAATTCAGTTAATCCTACTGTGATTTCTCTTCTACATTTACAATGGAAAGAAACGTTAAGTTGTAGTTAGAAATAAAACCAAATATTTAATATTTCTCCATTTTCACTCAGGACCTCTGTGAACACTTTCCAAGAATTCCTCAGTGCCTGGAGCCCCATTTCTGAATGCCCATTACCCCATTTTCTTCCTGCCCTCAACTTTAAGTCTAGGCAAGAGTAGTGTTTTAGCCCCACACCTCCCTTCCGTTGCCCTACTGCAGAAGCTAGGTGTTGATTTTAGGTTGCTTTTGGAGATTGACTATTTCTTCTTCCCATACCTTCCTTCAAGAATATCTAAACAGAAAGTTCAAAAATTTTAAATTTTGATTAGAGGGAAGCAATAAATTTTACTAGTTAAGAAATATTATGTACATTAAGAAGCTCTTTTTCTACTATTCAATCTATCTCAAGTATTTTCTATAATCATGTATTTAATGATTAATACAGCCAGTGTGATTCTCTCCTCTCTCTCTCCTTCTCTCTCTCTCTCTCTCTCTCTCTCTCTCTCTCTCTCACTCTCTCTCTACCTCTTGCTCTCACTCTCGCTTCATTTCATTCCTTTGAATTTGGAAGTTTTCCCATAAAAGGGAACTTCCCTAGAATGAAAGCTGCCTGAGGAACGGAGTTACTGCTGCTTCTACAACAGGGAGAACAGTGCCTGGTACTGTTTAAATATTCAGTGAATGGATATACAAATATAGTAAGTGGAAGGTGTTGTGTAAATATAAGTGGGCTTCTGATGATTTTTGGTTTTAGCCCAAATCAATGCTGACAGCCACATGCAAGCTTTAATTTAGGAAACACACATGCACGCACACACATACACACACAATACCCAAATCATTTTGGACACTATTTACTATAATCCATTCCTTGAAGTAAGATTTCTTGAACATGCCTGGAAAATTGTCATACAAAATTCCTTGGAATGCTTTGAGTGAGGCTCACACTTTAAAACAGGAAACTCATTTACTAACAGATATAATTTTTATAAACTTAATCTTTGTATGACTTTAAATATATCATTCTATAGTTTCACCTGACACTGAATATAGTACCCGATAAACAGAAATCACTCAATCATTTCTTTTGTTGAATAAATATTCTCATTTTTACCCTGGGGTGGGAAAGAATCTCTGCTCCATTCCAGTCGTAGGTTTTCTGTTGTTTTCCTCCAAAGTTCAAGACATTTGGGAGAAATGCCACAGGAAACAGGAGGTCAACATTTCATAATCACAGTTGCATCTATTTATTCAACGAATACATATTTTTAATCTTTTAAAAATGCATTCTTGATCCTACTAGGTGGGGAAGAGAATACATAAGTGAAACCTACACAACTCTTTAAATATTAAGTTTCCAAAATGTTTCCTTCTCCAAATGGGTTTCCTAAATATTTCAACAATCATGAACTATTTGATCCTCTGCTAGCGCTCAGGCTTCTCAATTTTACCTTTTTTTTTTTTTTTTTTTTTTTTTTTTTTTTTTTTTTTTTTTTTTTTTTTTTTTTTTTTTTTTTTTTTTTTTTTTTTTTTTAGCACCGGGGATTGAACTCACTACCTCACGCCTGCCAGACAGGCGATTAAGCCACTGAGCCAAACTCCCAGCCCTAGTTTTTTGAGGCAGGTTCGCACTATGTAGCTCAAGCCAATCTTGCGCTCGCCTTGTAGCCTAAGCCGGGCCTTCGAACTCACAACGCTCCGCCTACTTCACTCTCCTGAGTGCTGGGCTTAAAGGCGTGTGCCACCATGGCTACTTTTACCCTTTTTTAAAAGGTAAACTAGACCAAGACATTCAAGTGTGATGCTAATTTTTCATGGTGCGATGCATCCTTATAACCTATGGTTTACAATAATCCTTCTATTAGGAAATGTAACTGGAAAGTTCTTTTCAACAATTTCATCACCCATTAAATTCTCAATAACACAGATGCCAAAGTTCTGACCTTTAACTCTGTCTGTTGTTATTGTTCAACTATGTCTTTTTTGTTTTGTTTTGTTTTGTTTTGGTCTTTCCTAACAATTTACTTTTTTACTCTAAACACAGAGCTTAGTAGCTATCTGTGCTTTAAATTTTATTTTCCTGGTTTCAATGCACCAGTTCAGTTGTGGGAAACTTCTGCGTTTTCATTTTTCCTTTCTTTTTTATTGCCCTGTAGCTCAGTGGAGACTGCTTGATTTCCTGTTCTCTCGTCCTTTCACAACGTTTCACCTGCCTTGACAATCACAACTTCTACATTTTAAAATTGATTTTTCTGTCTTCTACATTGTTCTCACTGAAATGAATCTCACCAGTAACTATTAAATTATCAAAGTGAACATATTCTGAAGTCTTTTTACCCTAACTTGGTATTTGGTGAGATTGATTACTCATTATTAAAAGTACTGAAACTATTAAAATATATCTTGCCTTAACTTTGACTTAGCATTTTATGATTCCTTGTACCATATTAACTTTTGCTTGATCTGTTTACACTTAATCTCTATGTGATAAATTATTTCCATTTTTTTTCCAAATTTGTATCACAAGTCTTATTCTGTACTCCTTTCATAACCATTAGACATACATATTTTCACTGAATGCTATAACTATAAATCCAAACACTTTCAAAAAAATTAAACTCAAAATTGTTTTAAAACTTCATAATTTTAATAAACACAAAATTTTACTTTTCTTTGTTATGAGATCCATCCTGTCTGATATCTCCCAACAAAGACCAAGTACAGATGAGATCACATCACCTACATTTTCATAAAATACAGTACATTCCATTAACTTGATCTATATGATTCTTTACAATAAAGTGTTTATATTGAACTTACTGAAAGCTAGATCTAATTGTGGTTTGCTGATGTTAACTCATCAAACTGAGAAGTCCTAAAAAGTAGGTACTACTATCACAATTTTAGAAAGGAGGAAATGTACACAAAAATGAAAATATTTTGCCCAAGATCAATAGGTATAAGAGGAGAATCAAAGATTAAAAATGAAGAAGTCTGGTGCCAGAATCTATTCCTTGGACGACTATATAGTATTGGGTTTTCAGAATGTTGGGTCCTTCTTACATTTTCTGTTACATTATTAAAGTTTTCTTCACATCAAAAGTTTTTAAAAAACATCAGACTGCTTGCCCTTCCTACTCAAAATCCATGTGTTTCTAGCAATTTGAGCCCTGCTTGTGGCATTAATATGGCTGGAATACTACTGCTTTAATTCTTTGGTGTTTTAAATAAGGAACAGAAATTAAAGAAGGAAACCAAGGATATGGTTCAGTAGAAGTGTAGCCTCAGTTTATGCCAGGGGAGGTCTGTTTTGCCTCAAACTGAGGCAGGGTAGAGTACTTTATAGCCCTGCACCTGTCAGCTACTAGGTACACATCTGGGGTATGATGGGGACAGTTGTAATTCCCAGGTATCTCTGAGTAAGACAATTTGATTGTTTAAGAACGATCAATAGCCTAATTCCCCTTACTAATACATTTTCATTACTATTAACGGACTTTAGTTTTCCATAAAACAGAACACAATTAATAAATGGATTTTTTATGCTTTTATATGAAGGTAAAGGTTTTGGGATCTTTTGAATTCAGGGCTTTAGGTGAAGACCAACAAAAACACAGTGATGCTGATTAAATCAATAATAACCAATAATTGGTTAATAACCAGTTAACTTTATGTTAGTGTATAGAAAATATATACAAAATTAAAGTAACAGAGACAGATAGCTCAGGGACACATGAGAGAGAAGACTATACGGCACTATTCGGGTGCTTGCAACCATGGAACAGAATGTCTTTCCACCCTGTCTGGGTTAGCTCCCATGCTCCCAGTGTTCTGCATTCAGAAGGACCCTGAATAACTGACCTGTCTTGTACTAAGCTGATAAACTTTGGGCATAAGTTTAGTCTGTCCACAGATTCAGCCTTTGAAATTTCATAATTTGCATTTTCTCTGTACAGATTTTTCTTTTTTTTCCTTCTGAATAAGTATAAGTAAAGAGTGTAATTTCAAAAAACAAGATGCAAATTTCTCCAACTTAAAAGTGTTCAACAACCTTGCTCTTCTTTCCTGCCAAAACAACAAACAAACAGGAGTATTTTTTTTCACAAAAGAGACATTCACAAGGATATTCATCACTGTATTTTATGGAGTCAGAGACAATCAATGACAATCAGGCAGATAAATGATAACGTGTAGTAGATTCAAACTATGGAATATGACACGGCTACTACAGCTAATAGATGTAGCCAAAGTGAAAACGTCTTCAAAAATTTTTAAATAATGCACAAACACACACACACACACATGCACACACACACTGCAGAATTTAAAAAGTATAAACAAAATCAGCTCTAAAGCACAGTATCATTTCTGAAAATAATAAAAAAAACTGCAAATGAGCAATAATGTGTGCTTTACAAGGACACATGCAAAAAAAATGTGCACATCAATCATATTGAAAGTGTTGCCGTTGAGGTAGAGGAATGATCATGTGGAATCAGAACCTAAGAAAATATATGAAATCACAAGGGACCCTTGCTTAAGCCATTAATGCGATGCAACACAAAGTAAAGAAAGTAGCATAGTCTATTTAAGCCAATATAAGAAAATTTCACAGAGTAAGTAGCTTACAAACAAACAAAAAAACAAATTCCTCACAGATCTGAAAGCCGCGAAGTCCAAGATCAAGGTATCTGTAGACCCGGTGTCTGTGAGGGCTCATTTCTTGGTTATCTCTTGGTTATCACTAGATCTCAGGGTAAAGGGCAAGGAAGTTCTTAGGAGCCTCTTATCTAAGTTAGTACTCTCATTCAAAAGAACTCTTCCGATTTCCAAAAGGAATATTGTAGGAATATTTCTACGTGCTTTTCATCTTACTCCACAACATATGGACCTTGGAGACAGAGGAGTAACACACTTTTAGACTGCTGCAGAGTATGGTTAACTGAACACTCTAGAACTGAGCTCGAAGAAAGAATGAAAAGTCTTGTAGTTGTTTTATGCAACATAAGATGAAGAAACTTTTAGATGTATATGACAGCAATATTTAGCATTCATTTTATAATGCTCTATGATTTTGCTACATGCCCCACACATTGTAAAAAATGCTTATTTTTTAGAAATCATGGGTCATTTTACTGTATAATAAATCTACAGATCAAATTAGATCATGATACTCTAGTGCTATGTTCAAAATCAATCAACTTGGAGCAGTATAATGAAAGACATATACATTAAAATTTTAGATAATCTACTTTCAAAAGCAGTTAAATAGTGATTATCTATAAATGTATTTTCCTTGCTTTATCCCATTAAGTCTTCTTGGTATTTGAATTTTCTATTTAAACAACTTCATCATATAACAAGTCTTACAAATCACAAACTCTCTATAAAACAACATCTCAGTTAGCAGATCTAATAATCCCTCAATCATTCTTCTGGTTTAATTATTATGTGTCTGGGTAATCAAGTCAGATCCCAGAACAGTATCTGTCACTTAATAGACGTGTATCAAATAAGTGATGGATAAACAAGTGACAAGTGAAGTCATCTTTACCTTATATGCTTTGTGTTCCAGTACACGGCCTTAATTTCAAAAGCAATATGTATTGTATCAAATTTCAAAAGCAAAATTCTAAAAGCATTAAGACACAGGCAGAAGGCAAAACAAAATATTTGTAATCTGAAAATTTAGATATATCTATAATTCACAAATTAGCATAACATATCCGTATAGCATCAACAAACACACACTCGCATTGTTACAAAAATAAAAATACTCGATGTATGGTTTCTGAGTTTCTTTTTTTTCCTAAAAATATTTAGTAGTAGGAATATTTCCATGTATCATTCATTCTTGCTCACAACACAACAAAAGTTAGTTGTACATAAAGCATTTAAGGAAAAACTTAGCTCATTCACCAATAAGTTAAAATATCATCATTATTGAGTATCAAACATCTATACATAATCTGAGCCTATTTCTTGATGCCCCATCTTAATCTTTAGATTTGCAATTCATGAATTAGAAATAAACAGTTTCTAATAAACCATAACTTTTGAAAGATAGTATTTTAATGCATCCCTCCATTTTCATCTTTTTCAGAAGTTTCTCATAGATGCTTGAGGATCAACTTGCTTATTTCTATCTACAAATACTCATCTAAAAATATTTCTATTGAAATTGTAATAAAATTTCAGCTTACTAAAGAAATAGCTGACATATTGACAATAAAAAGTATTCCTACAAAGACCTGATTTTTAATAAAAGATTTGTGTTCCTAGACTAGGGACGCTAGTCCTGAATGTTCTTTAGTAAGTCTAATTTATCAAGACTTTATCAATGCTATTATAAGAAATTACGTCTTTTCTTCCAAGATGCAAAAACATCTTTTATTTAGAGTATTAGTTTGTATATTACTACTTTTTTTTTTTTTTTTTTTTTTTTTTTTTGCGGCACCGGGGATTGAACTCACAACCTCGCGCCTGCCAGGGCAGGCGCTTAAGGCACTGAGCCAAACTCCCGGCCCTGGTTTTTTGAGGCAGGGTCGCACTGTGTAGCTCAGGCCGGCCTTGCGCTCGCGTTGTAGCCCAAGCTGGCCTCGAACTCACAACGCTCCGCGATATTACTACTTTTTAAGCTTTATTATAAATTCCAATCTTTTCTTCTTAGGACCCTTCCTCAAATACAATCTTACCTTTTTATCATGATTTCAACTTCTTTAACCCAAATCTTATATCTTTTATTTCTTTCTTGTGTCTAACTTATTGGAAGAAAATTCATATTTTAAAACATTTCAATAATAGTAATATCATAGGTTACTTGTCTCTGTGTGGCATAATTCAAGGGAAATATGACTAGTGTTTTTCATTAATTGAAGTGTTCTATCTTAATTAAGTAGCCAGGCGTGGTGGTATGAGAATGCATTGAATATGAGAGGAAAAGTAAAAAGGAGGGAGAAAACTGAAAGATGTGATTTCTTGTAATAACTTGTTATAGCATTCAATGATGTATTTTACTATCTTTTTTTTTTGGTCACCTAAGGAATGGGCTTTATAATATTGCATAAATTTATTGTTAGGTTTGCTGATATTGAACGAATCATATGTTCCTACGAACAGCCTAACTTGGTCAAAATCATTGCCATAGAATTGTCTCCTTTACACAACAAACAGTTGGACTTTCTCTTTTAATTAATCTCTGGAGTGATTTTAACATGTATGTACCATTAAGATTTATTTATATGACAGTTACGTTATGATTAGTTTTAATTCTGTCATTGTGTTTTAAATTCTTAAACATCTGCACTTACATTCCCATGATATAGTTTGTGTTTCTTGTGGTCGAATAACTATGATTTTCCTTGGATTACTTTGAAAGTTTTTGTCCCTTTATTCTGGTCCTAATCTCTGCAACTTGAGATACGAGGGTTCATCAAAATATAGGGTATGCATTCAAATTTTTAAAAACTCTTTACAGTAAAAGACATATTGTCACTAATTCCCCTCAAAGGTTCCTCTTCACTTTAAACACACTTGTTCTTACTACTTTCTTCATTGGTTCTCAAGTTTCTCTTTTCTTCCAGGAATGGTGACACACACCTGTAATCCCAATATGCAAGAGGCTGAGGCAGGAGGATCACTGCAATTTCAAGACCTGCCTGGGCTGCAAAGTGAGCTCAAGTTTGGCCTGAACTGCATAGCAAGATCTTGTCTCAAAAAGACAAAAAGAAAAAAAAATCTCTATTCTGAGTTTCTTTGCAAGGTGTGTTCAAAAATATGGTGACTGCTGCCAATTGCTGTCCAACAGAAAGGAGAACTTATAAAATCATTGCAATCCCCTCCTTTTTTATTCCAGATCTAGCACCTTTTGACTTTTGGCACTTCCCACAAATCAAAATGACATTAAAAGCTGCATCTTTTGAATTTATTCAAGACATGAAGGCAATCACAACAGTCCAACTAAAATACATTCTCCAAAGATGATTTCCAGAAATGCTCCAGAAAGTTACAAGACCTAGGGGATAAATGTGTTCAAAGGAAGGGGAGTATTTCTAGGTGGACTAAGAGCAATGTGTCTCTTAATGTAATAATTTTTAAAATGTGAACATTCA